>JAQGBX010001055.1:0-27926 GCA_034698745.1 Megaphyllum sjaelandicum
CTTTATGGAGGTTTTTTGATTTTATACATGGGTCCCTATGGCGGGACCAGCATATTTTTTGATTTTAGATAGGATTTGATTTTACACAGGTTGATTTTAGACAGGTTCTACTGTATACGCGTGCTATGACAATACTCTTCACAGAACGCCAACGCATGTGCATTTCTTAAAATGTAAACAAGATAACCGAAATATGCAAATGCTAATTGGATCAAAACAACTATAATGGTGGCCGTTGCCTAGGTAGTAGTCACAGCTCCCTTCACGTAACATAAATATACGTTTGATTCGTAAGATTTGCCTCGAGCCAAGCGGAAATAAAAGAGAGGGAAATGGAAATTTACAACAAACTCGGTTAAATATATTTGGAGCAATCGTCGGTCACAACATCAATTATCAATTGCATTGTTGATGCCCAAAATACAAAACTCTAGTCTTACGTTATAAGTCGCAACGAACCACACTAGAGAAATTATTAATTGAAAATTCTGGGTACAAACACGTCAGGCGCCAGCGTGAATTCACTTCACTTTCCGGTTAAATTTATTTGAAAATCTACTTTGAATTAAAAACATGCAATCATCAATCATTCTGGCTTTGTACTTTCTAAACTGCTGAGCTGTAACGCATTGAAAGCTGCAAAATGAGACATAGAAACGCGGAGTTTATTATAAAAAAAAAACAATACCAAGATATTCGTATAATCGATATATACTGTATATCTCGAATAATACGAAATACAGCTATCGTGTTAAAATTAAATTAAAACTACCCATTATCTAAATGCACTGGAAATGAATTATGCCTTAATCCCCCATTAATTTTCACTAGATAATGTCAGATGTCTGTTGTTTTGTGATGATTTCAAAGTTTAGTTTAAATTCCAAATCATTATCTATAGGCCCATTTAGTTCAAAATCGAACTCGATAAAATTATTAAATAACTGGATTATTAATTATTTACGGCAAATCTAGGAGCTTTCTAGAAAAAATGACCAATTTAAGGTTTCTGAGATGGTTACGATGACGTAATTATATTGAAAATTTCGAAAATATACTCGTCCTTAACTAATCGTAAATCCAACTAATATTCAATCAACCATTTTAATTAAAGATTAATATTAGTTTAATACCTGAATAATAATATTTGGGTAAGTATAGGCCGTCCCTTGTCATTGCCCTGCATGCACGTCAGGGATTAAATGTCCCGATGATCCACTTCACAACTCAAGAGGAGGAAACGTAGGCCATTATGAACGTGATTATGGGGGCTTTAATGGAATCATTTTTCCATTATAAATGAGTTACAGTGGATTAGAGTAATTAGCACGGCTGTTGTTTATAGTAAATTAAGTGCAACTAGTAAATTTTTTAGAGGTCCAGACGTCTAGAAGATTATAATTGCAATTCATAATATTACATGGGTTCGCCCCACATTACACGACCCATCAGGATTTTCAACGCAATTCATTGAAATTCCCACAAATACATGTATAGAGAATGTATTGTCAAATCTTCTATTATGCTCGTCACATTGTTTACACTAATCTTGCTTAGATTTTTTGCTAAAATGGCAAATGGAACTTATGTACAGTAGATAAATACCTTCACATTTATACGAGAAGTTAATTGTAACTCCTGATGATGATATCATTTAAGTATAAATTTAGTTTCATTCAATTTTTCTAGGTACTTTTAAACGTTTCCGTGATAGACACATTTTTGAGACCTATAGAAAACTAATTAATAAATGAAACCTTTTAAGAACTCATTAAAAAAAAACCCTAAAATATACCATTCAAAGGTATCTTTCCAAGGCTGTAAATTCGGTATACCTAAAACAAACCTTAAAAATACCTTTATACCTATTAAATACCAGGAATTAACTAATCTGATACCTACAATTTTAGTAATAAAATAGTAGCATTAAAATAAAATGTTTTGATAATTTTTTACTCGTAATCACTCATCACCTACATGAATGTAACGAAAATTTAGAAAATAAGTTTACTAACTGATCATTACGTAAAATAATCAACGTAAACATTACATACTTATATAAGCCATCAACCTTGCTATAAAAAACTTATTAAAGTAATTCAATCATTTATTCCGCTTAAAAAAGCGTGTTGGTAAAATTGAAAAATTGAAATTGTTTATCATTATTAAAATGTTCATCATCATTTTAACAAAAAATTCGATTTTCGATTGCTTTTTCAAGTACAGTACAATTATACGTCGTGAACTGAAAATAGTACATACAGTAGGTACAATTTGATTCCGAATGCCCTTTTTTGCGTTTAATTTTGCTATGATTTTTTTTTGCCGAAACAGCTAGCTTTTTAAGTTTTATCTTAGTGGGCCTATTACTCGATGTCACCTAGGCAACGCCATAGCTACATCCGCATTACAAACGATTACGTTTCCACATATACTGAATAATAATAGGCAACGATAGAAAATTCAGAGAATGTCTTTAGCTATGAAATATTCTATACGAGCGAAAACTAATTGAATTAGTATTTGTCCCACAATCTGTTAGAAATCCGTTTCGTATAAATTCGTGGGTTATATTAACCGGGAGCCCCCCACAAGCTTGACGCAGAACACAACACACTCATTGTATAAAAAAAATATTACGAAATAGTTGCGAACCTGTCAAACAAGTTGCCACTCATGCAGTATCAATGCTACTTTGCCGTGTTTACTCTTTACATACGACGATATTGGGAGAAAAGTAAATAATGGTGCATTAAATGTCTACAGATAAATGAAAAACATGAGAAATTATCGCCATGGTAACATGGACGAATGTAAAGGACGCATTGTGAACCTTTTCTCAAGAGACCTAACTAACTTTGTCTGATGTTATGTGGATTCCAAACCCAAAACGAAAATTCTAACATTCGAGGTTGAACGAAAAAACGTGCTCAAAAATAATTCAGACAGTTTTCCTTCGATAACATTTGCATGCGTCTACTAAAAAAAAAAAACTATGAGTGTAAACCATAAAAATTGGAAAATCATTAGTCTGAATTAGCATGTCCTCATTTAGACATTGCACTTAAGACTACATGTATAACATGTCAAAGAATTAGAACGTTAAATTCGCATTTAACTCTTGTAGAAAATGAGTTATACGAATTTTAGGAGACAGGTAAGCAAGAAACCATGCATGGCTCCCAAAAAGAGAGTGGTTTGACAGGGCTCTGGCCTGGGGACCCTGGATTACATTGTAGAAGGTCCGGCGTGGCGGGTCTATACACTAAAACTATATGGATCTTTTATGCTTTTAATTGATATTCTACACTCTTAAGTCAGTTTAAAACCTGCTTATTTTATCTAAACCCTGTAGAGTGTAGAATATCACGCTGTGCTTAACGGTAGGTAGACGGGAAGTGGGGGGGAAGGGTGCTGTCAAAAATCCGACCTGGGTGCCTACTTCAGGATGTGGCCATGAAAGAAACTCATGCCAGCAGTTTTAGATTTTTACCAATAAGTTTTTCAAAACGTCGGCTCCTTTTTCACCAATTTGTATAGGTATTATAGACTATACTGAATATTGTCTAATACAGCCCTATGCCCTATGAAATATTTGACTAAACCTCCAGTCGTTCGTTTGCAACTTTGCACGTTACTTGTCAAAATTATCCGTTCAGTCCATAATTTTCCTAAAACGTGTAATTGGGCATTTTGCCTGTTCATTGTGTATAAGAATAGGTAAATAAACGTGTTGTCAACGTGTCTCGTTTCCTAATGGGATAGAAACCACAAGCACGCAGCATTTTCCATGGAATGAAGCTTCAACAAAATGCAGCATCTAAAAGAGTCGAATAAAGATTCGATATACAGCATGCATGTACAATGCCATGTTCATTCCAGCTATCCGCACTATAATTAACTGGTGCTTCTACTACAATTACCGAAACTGTAGCTCGTTTTGAGTTTGTTTCTCGAGATAAGCGAGTCCGTGCTGTCACGAACAACTTGAAAATTTACATGTGCATGCAAAGTACGAGGGTGAATCCCCGTATAATCTAATATAATACGCACTCTACTGTTTCTGACTACTTAGCAAAACTGTATTTGTGCCGACATGTACATGTAACTCTTTCATCCAATCTAAAGCATTGTGGTGCACATTTAACATTTTTAATTTAAAAGTAGCTTTTAAGCTCCACTTTTGGCATTGAGGGACAATCGTCAGTCTATAGGTTAATTGCATAACCAATTCAACCCGTGTGCCATTCTCTTTAAAAGAAAAGAAATGTGATCCCTTCAGAATTGACCGACGTACGAATCGACGATGACCGCGGGGGACGAAACCTTGCATGTAATATTATTAGTTCATAATTCCGGCTTCTCTTAATTACAAATTTTTGTTTGCATATTCTAATCAGATACTGTGTTCATCAAGTTATTATTAATTAATCGCGGGACGCTACACATTTTGAAATTCGATAACCGACTGAGGATTTCCCATCGATGGTACAATACATGTACAGTATGTGCATGAGGCAGAAGTCGTACATGTATTCCAAATATGAGAATTGTAAAAAGACATTGAAAAGAGAATTGTAAAAGACATTGAAAAGATAATTTGAAAAGACATCATGACAATTTTATTTTGAAAAAAAAATATTTTTGAACAATTTCGTAATGATAGGTCTGTTCACCTTAAGATCCAAACTTTAACAGCGCATTTCTCAGCTCATGAACAAGTCTGTTGCAAGTACATTAAAAAAAATTAAAAACAACCTTGATTTTTTTAATTAAAATTGAAATCATTATGACATGTATGGCCTTACTACGGAGCTTGCTATTTTACTTCTATTAATCAATAATAAGCGGAAGAAGAATAAAGTTCATAACGTAGATTTTTAAAGTAATTTTTATTTCTTTTTATAACATTCTTTTTCCTCATAAAATCAACAGTTTCTAACTTGACCTCTAGCAATTTTTTCCATATAACCATGCGTCCCTTACATGTACATATCTCCAGGAATTATATTCAACGTGACAAACTGAGCTTATATTTATGGTATGTCTATTCAAATACAGTTTAACAAGGCCAACGACTCTCGCACGAAATTAACAAAAACACTCAAGAGGTGTTCCTGGCAATTAAAAGTGAACTTAACTAAACCAGCTCGCTAAAAGACAGCTTGAAATATATACTGGAGCAATTGCTGCATTAGACCACACAATAGTGTGTACTCGAGCAAAGACTTTACGATTCATACTTTAGCAGTCGTGAAATCACGCGTGCAAATTTAGCCCGCTAATATAGGTTTCAAAAATGCACTCTAGGTTATCCTATTTTTACAAAACCAATTAACGCACTTTTACTCATCAGATGACTTCACGAGCATCAGTATCCTCATTACTATAATTATGATAATTATTGTCATACATGTATAATAAACGTTACGCTTGAATCTGTTCCATTCAAATACTGTACATGTAACATAATCCGGTTATAATGTATATGCACACATGTTAGACATATATCGAACTATGCGTAGGTGAGCTTATTTCCTATAATTATACACAGTGGATTTTTTTCGTGGAAAAATCAATGAAAGAATTACATTATTGACAGCTGTTTTTTTCCTGTTAAAACCGAAATTCGACAGAGCAGCCCGTGCCACAACCTTCCACCCCAAAATTGAAACTAGCGGTAATGCGTCGTAAATTAGTGCCCGGGAACATTTATAGCTACTTAGTGCCTTTGTTTTAATGCTTTTCATGGCCAGTCTTCTAAAAATACGTCGATTGATATTAACCATCGTCCTATTAAATTACTGCTGCCGGCGCCTGTATAGGAAATCGCAATCGAATTTCTAGAAAACATTGAGATTAAGGGAATAACCGTAAATTATCCAGCAGCAGAGCGATTGAGAGCAGCGATCACTTATGCAAAAGATTCTACAACACAGGCAAATTGCGATTTACGGACATGATGCGTTCCAGAAAACGTGTTCGTAATTTTAATGTTCGTCCACTGAACATGGTTTTTCAAATGAAATTTATGCAAATACAATTATTGCAAAGACTATTTGGATATTAGACACAAAACGCTGATTAATTCTAAGCTGGCCAGTATTTTCTCAACATTCTTTAACATGTTTTACTTAATGTAGGTTACCTATTTTAATTTAGGAAGTAGGGGTAGGTAAGGATTACCTGGTGTCCTAATTGTTTAGTGGCAGGTTCATATACTGTATATGCGTTGCGTGAACTTAATTTAGGAATAAAATTGAAATATTTTGCAAATTCGAATTTTTTTTCATATTTATTAGTACAATAATCTGTTTTTTAGCTCATCCCATCTTCATTGTTTGACCATTCTCACACCCTTTCAAGTAGTTAGTGCTGATAGGATTAAGGGTTTTGTTTTCGTGCTGGTTTCGTGATTTTTGATGGCTTCTCTCAACAACTTTATTTTTTATTTTATGATTTTTAAACCTTAATTGTCTTTGGTGCACCTTTATCCAGGTGACATAAGCACTACTTGTTTATTGCTAAAATAATAGTGTTTCCTAAAATATCGACGAAATAAAATCATCAATTTACAACATTCTTTAAAACTGAACCTTTATTCTCATCATACATTGTGGTACTCAGGCAGAAGCTTTACGAATCGCACTTTAGCATTTGCATTCGTGAAGAAGCTGGTTTAAAAAATTCACTGATTGTTATCACATGATGAATTTCTGTTTCACACGTGACTTCACGAAGTGTGATTAGCAAAGCTTCAGACTGATTACCCATTCTACAAGTGCAATTTCGAAAACAGTATTTTAAAAAAATAAGGAGAATTTTAATATCGCATAAAAATGAATAAATGGCCTTATAGGTATAGACGTCGAATCATAGTTCCAATGAGGAACTAAGTCTGGATGTCTGGATTAAAATTATTAACATTTCGGGTATGGAATTGTAAGTTGACCCAAGAGCAATTAACTCGTTCTTGTATGCTCGTACAAAACGAGTGGATCGGTTCTCGAGCACAGATTTGAATCTCGGACCACGTACTGAAATCCGTAAAAAGATCCAGATGTTTTTTTTGGAAATTCCCTATCGACGCGTGCGGGATGGATAACTTCAATCCGGGGCCTGAAATAGCAAAGATGTCGCGAGCCAATAAAACGTGGTTTTTCATCGTGACCAGGGTCTTGGTCAAGTCAAACTCGATCTGTGCGTTGCATCCTAAAGTGCGTTATAGGCTCTCTAAAGTGCGTCGCCCATCAGCGCCCCCACTCGGCCAATAGGCGTAGCTCGGCATCTGGATCCGAACATTTGGCACACATCAGGCGCGGGATGGATTCGCGAGTTTTGAAAGCGTGGCAGAGCGCGTAAGGCGAGCGGTGCGCTTGGTGCAACGCACGCTTCGTTATAACCGGCCAGATGAACACGTTGACGCTTGTGTAAATAGACAGTAACGAAATTTATAACCGACGCTGCATCCGGCCCCGGCTTCCTCCAGAAAACTTCGGAGATGGGCCGCTCCTAAGCCGGGATTTACGACCAGATTTGGCGCTTCCATGATTAAGCCAGGATTACCACCCGTATCAATGACGACCGACTGGTAAGTGGACCCTCCTCCTTCTTGCGAAACAACATGTTCGAATATGTTTTCAAAATAGAAGCATTCCCGGCAAGTTGCTTGCAAGTGCTGCTTTTCCATCTTTCAACTATTCATAACATATCGCATTCCCGCAACAACAGTGTCACGATACATTTTTTTTTCCTTTTGAGATAAAGCAAGTTTTATAACCACAATCATTGAACGATTCATGGTAAAATGGTGACCCTACTCACTACTGTCATTTAGCGGAAACTGGTAACTATGATGTGTCGATTTTACACAGAGCTCATTTCGCTCGTCTTAATACCGCCAGGCCGCCTACCAGATTTTGACATTTTTAAAGTTGTGTCACTTCTGAAGTGGGTGTATGTGACATGTTTCAAGTGGAAATCGTACGTTTACGACGCGTGAACTTTTAAAGTAGTCGCGTTTTTAACTCATGTTTTCCGTTAGGGACCAAGTCGTGTCCAAATGCATGGACAAATTATGGTGAATTATGTTAGAAATTTTAAAAATAACTTTTTCTCTTATTTATATTTGTGTCATTTGTTTTTTCTCCCACGTACTATAACATAAGATAACATGAAGAAATACATGTATAGAATGTCACCGATATTTAATGAAGCACGGTACGTCGATGCCAACCCATTATTCACAAAACCTTATAACACCCTTCATTAACATCATAAACACCGAATTGCCATCAGTCTGTAATTTTCTCAGAGAAATTTAATTGGATCATAAAATGCACGTTTATAATTAAAGGTGAAGTTTAAAGAAAATGATGCTGTGAATACAACATAAAGAAAAGCCAAAATTATTGATAAACAAAAATATTTAAAGAATTAAAAAGCAATAAAATGGCTGAATTTCAGACAAATATCGAAAAATGGAAAATATATCATTGTTTTTCAACAAAAAATATGCAAATATTCCATTGCGTAAAAAAAGTACTTTTTCCTGAAAAACAATGATATTTTTATGTGGAAGACAATGTAATTTTTGTTTAAAAAATAAATCACTTCAAATACTTCATTTAAGGAAAAAATAATAAACGTCGCCCAAAAATGTGTGATTAATTAAGCACTTTTAAATTGGCCATTCAATCGAAATTACCACAATTTTTTGTTTGAAATTGACGTAAAAATGCAGACTTTAGTCATGTTACTTGATTCTCGTGAAATACTGTCCTAAAGATTCCAAAATATCGAGATTGAGGATTCCAGTTTTAATTCCCGAAAGAAAATGTGAACATTCATGCGGTTAAACCGTGCAAGCATATTTCATGTGACAAGGTAACAATTCGATTCAAACGAAGGTTAGGCCCAGAATTTCGAAGCAAATGCGCAGCTCAGTAAACTGCTTCCACGTGTCTCAAGTAGTTTGGAAATTGAGAATGGCCTCCACTTTCAGTGTTACATGTATTTACACAAATGCTCAGGAGCGTTTCCATTCAAGTTCCACACGCACTCTTAGCTCAAAACCTAGCAGACCAAATAATGTCGATTCCAAAACATCGTGTATTACAAGGATAAATGTTTTTCAATTGCATGCTGAAAATCGCTTTAAAGTGAAACTTTGAAAACAATCAAATCGGGAATGTTAAAAAAGAACATTCTCGAAGCTAAAGACTTTCTATGAAACACAAAACACGGCTATATTGGTTGATTTTCATGGCCATATTCAAGTCTTCGTCGTGCTTATGTTAAAATTACTTTTTCAAACAGACTGATTAAAGTTATTTATTTGAAAAGACTGAGTTTAATTGTTTTGGTCAGATAAATTATAATTTAAGTTTGATGAAATGAAAGAAACTTAATTTGACACGACGACTGACAGGTTTTTTTTATAAAAGAGACAGCTGATTTCCACTCCTGTAATCAATTCGGTTCGTGTAAGTTTATTCCACTCATTCGTACTCCGTATAAACTATAGACATTTAGCATATTTAAACAGCATTAGTATGAACTTAGGCCTAACTCATTGCACTGAATATGCGGTTGAGTTAATTACACCGCAAAAGCATTCCTAGAAGGGCAATTGAAAATGTTCGAAATATGTAAATTGAGGGACATGAAGGAAACAAACCACATTGTAGCAAACCAGGAAATGCAGCTATAATAAAGTCTCATTCAAACGTACATGACACTTTTTTTAAATATTCAAATCAAGCCTTCTACAAAAAACTTTTATATAATACGCAAAATACATAAAACGCAATGCTTTGCAAAACTCCCATTTACAAAAACAACGAATTTACGAAATATTTTGTTGGTCCGGAAAGTATCTAAAAATATCTAATGCTAATTTTCGCCAAAGTTATGAGCTAAACTTGCACATCCCTTCCTTTTAACGAAATCAACTTCCTTATTATTTTATTATATTTTCACCGTTTATATCTCGGGAACGGGGAATTTCCCTAAAAGATTTTGATTTAGGATCATCCAAGTAAGAAAAAAACTACTTGTACCTCCACAATCGAACTTCACAACTCTCGCATCAAAATGGTTTCGATTTTTCATGAATGTTATTGACTGTTAGGGTTTTTTTACCTGACTATCAGACCTATAAAGTACGGTATACAAACTGCGTTTTTCGTTTTTTAATCTTTTTCCTATTCTGAAACTTTCTATTTTACGAACTATTTGGGGTACATTCAGGTTAGTGAAAACGCGCATCAACTGTAACATAAAATAGAGTAACCGCCATAGCCCTAAATATTAAGTTGATGGACTTCTGGAGCATTCTGTAAATCCCTCCATCTTGTCCTCCTCTGACCGAATGTAGAAAAAATTCATTTTAGTTGACCAATCAGACCCATTGGTTTTTCCAGAGAGCAAGATTGAAAGTATTCGGTGTAATTGCTGCTCCAGAATGAAAAATACTGTAAGTCGAAATCATTCTTACTTAAGTTTGGGTGTAACTGAAGTCGAATAACGACGCTTCGAAGGCATACAGCCAATATCTGACCAGGCATAAAACGATTACGATTAAGTCGTCGCCGAATGTCTGATTTCATCAACGACAAAAACTGTTTACAAATCAAGATCGGCCACGTGGCTCCGCTGAGATTAATGCGCCATTAACATGGTGGTCATTAAACGTTTATTAGTTTATGTACGCTGTTCGTCCATCATCCGCCAAGGCTGGCTATATTTCAAACTTATTAAAGCCATAATATGAACCCACCCACATGCAAATACAAGCGACAGGAAGTCGAGCGAATCTGCCAATCTGCGCACAATTTTCCCCCTAATTTACTCGTGTTGTTTGCATTGGATAGAAAAATTCATCCCGACTCACCACGACTATTATAATTATCAGTTTTATTACGAGACTATGGATAATGCCAGTCTATTTTTATTATTTTCGATACGTCAATGCAACTTTTTTTTTTAAATGGATGAAATATGTCACTAAGATCTGAACTTCAGTTCATGACAGCTATCATTATGGGTTCTCCGACAGAAGCTTTACGAATCGTACTTTAGCAGCAGTGGAATCATGTGTACAACATCGATAAGCTAATTATTGGTTTCAAAAAATTCACATCAAGATTGCTGTGTTACCCCAGAAATTTCACATTCAACTTTCCTGACTTTTCAAGGTTTTTAAACAAATTCCCCTGTCCAATGAAGAAATTGACACATTCCAATGTTATTCACGATTTTGCAAAGCCGGTTTTACAGCGATATTATGCAAAATGTACTGTACACACATGTGTATTTGTATTCGGAAAATGCGGTTAATTTGAAAAGTTTGTACTCTGATAATGTTGTGAATTTTGCCAATCTGTCCTTAGAACCTGTTGAAAATTTTGAAACTTTTTCTCCTCGGAAACTGTTCATAAATTTACGAATCTACATGTACATTGTATATACTCGAAAACAATTGGAAATTTTGCATAATATATTCTCTGAAATTGTTGAAAATTTTTCAAATTTATACTATTATTTTTAAAAAAAAATGGTTTGCAAATAGGCCCGAGATAACCACGTAGAAGAATTTCCCTGACTTTTTCAAAATAAGTCATTTCTCTACCGGAATTTTCCCTGACTTTTTCAAAATAAGTCATTTCTCTACCGGAATTTTCCCTGACTATTCCAGGTTTTACAGGTTTGTGGGAACCATGGATAACTATATTTTTGACATCATTGTTGCCAATGTACAATTCGCAAAGTTCGAATTCCCCCAATATACAGTATTGGTAAAAATATTGTTGAAGAGCAAATTCTAAATTTTCTTAAAAATGCAGCGCCATTCAAAAGTATGCGATACGCATAATCCATGAATAAATAAAACTAGTAAAGTTATGCGTTTTACACGGCATTATAGCAAGCTAAAAACCATTCTACTGTAGCCTACTCGAAGCAATTGGTACTTTTTGACCTTATTTTATATGCTGACTTTTTCTATCAACTCGCCTTAAGCATGATACGTGTATAAAAGTCCTATTTTTTACTTTTGCTTAATTCGTCGCAGCTTTGGTTAGTCTTGCGCTCTGTAGCAGAAATAGGTAACGTGGGTCCAGCTGTTTCGCACAGCCATGATTCTTTAAAAATAAATTTATGGCTAAAGATGCTGGAGAAGACCTTGAATTTGGAGTGCAAGAGAAGAGAATGGGCCATCACCTCGGCAAGATGTTAGCTTTTTTTCCATATAAATGGAAACTTCATGCGGCTGTAACACTTTTCGAAAGTATGCACATAAAACGTAATCCATCTTTTGAAATGTTGCACAATTGAGAGGCATGGACGATGCAGAATTACGAAATGGGTGCTGCACATAATGTAGCTGGCACATCGTCGCTATTGGTCATTGTAACAGCGCGCTGCATTATACGCGTACAGAAAAAGCACTCCAAGAACACTAGTCTTTGTAGCAAAAAAAGTGAATATTGCATTCCGTATAAATGTAAAGCAATATCCCAGCGGAATGCTCAACGTGAGTACTTGCATCAAACTGATCTGCTAGAATTAATTTAGGAAGAAATCTCGAGTTATCATGTCGAATGCAACTTTGAGGATAAAAGCTGAAGAAAACCGTAATTGCATGATTCAAGAGTTTGAACAATTTCAAAAAAGTAATAAAGTTAAAATAAAATCGCCGATGAAGGCGCCCTCGATATAGGATGGTATTTTCTGGAAGATATTTGTCATACCAATTTTAAATTTCTTGCTCGTTAATTTGAATTAGTCAAAAGATTCAGTTCAAATTTTAAAAATGCGCTATCTGGTGATAAACACATTCACTGAATTAAATAAAAGATTTTAATTTATTTAAACATTTCTGCGAAACAGTGTTTTGGCAATTTCAGGAAACAAATTTGTCGAAGCATTTTTGTTGCAAAACATATTGTTCCATGGAATGTTTTCGCGACACGTCTTGTGTCGGTTCAGATCAACGAAAAATGAGGAACGAGACATTCACAAAATGGTGAACGCAATTTTTCTGAAACATGCTTCAGATGTGCTGAAAAATGTTTCAGAAACATTTTCAAGAAACTGAATATTGAGTATTGTTTCGTTGTTCTGTAGTTGGTATACAGTTGGCCCGTGGAAGCGGTAAAAATGTTAAATTCCTAAATCCTAATTATTGTATTCAATTAACAATCGAAAATATTACTCTTCTGCCTAAACTATATATCTTGAAAAAACATTTTAAAGAGAGTTAACACTAGGACACCCTCTTAAGTGGATTGTCAATTTTAAAATCTTTACATGCATAAATTTGACAGAAATCACTAACGCCTATGCAATAAAACATCAAGCGTTGAAAGGAGGGGAAAGTGAAAATATAACTATGAAACTGCTGATTTCAGTCTAGGTTTACAGAAATCTAAAATTAATTGAGTTGTGATGTTCTATCACATTTCTCCGGGTTGCATTTCCTTAAAAATGGTCCATTTCACTTGTCGCTGTCTTAAAATACAAAATCAAAAAACTGTGATATCTTAACAAATTAGTGGAAATTTTCAAATGAAAACCGACGTAACAACGAATCAGCTGAACACGGGGCAGTTATCGGCGAGTCCTTAAAGCAATCCGATCGATACACAGCCCAACGACAGCGAGTCAAATTCCACTGTCCTCCGAAACGACAATTTTGCCTTGACATCGCATTTCTGGGCTGTGCTCTCGCATTCCCGAAAGCCAGTAATTTAAGATTTAAAAAAAATTAAATTATTTATCGTGTTCGGTAGATAACTCCAGAATCTATAATCCTTCATTTGTATGCAGTTCGTACAGATAAGCTTTCTAGAAATTCATTAAGGGCTATCATTTATCACCACGGCGCGCCGTGGTGGATCTCACAAAACGACTACTCGATCTGTTTTTAAAGTAGGCCCTACACAGGGACGCACACGTGTTGTTTCAAACATCAAAAATATGTACGCAATTCATGACAACTGAGATAGATTTATATTTGCGAAAGCATATATAGCTCGGTTTAGAAAATGCATAGGAAATCGAAGTGCAATTACCTAAGTCGACATTAATGTAGTGTTTAGAGACCTTGGCCAACTGTAATGACTCGAACTCCATGGACCTATAAATACATCAAATGATGAGATTCTTTTAGAGTCAAGAATTAAATGAGTTCAGCGTTATGGCCCATTATCAAAATGACTGCAAGACCGTAAAAACAGTTTCAGCATCCATTGGAACCACTTTTAAGGTGCGTGCTCCTCATTTACGACTCAAGCAAAGGCCACAACAGAGATGTATGAGCAGGAAAACCTAGCAATAAAAACTAATTTGTACATTAAAACAACCTCGTTAGGCGCAGAAAAGCTTGGCTAATATCCCTTTAATAGTAAAAAACATTAGCAAATCTAATAAACGCGAATAATAAATCATTTAACGCTCCATCAACTGTTTAACACCGATCCAATGTTTTGCCTGTATATAGAATCTATATAGGTGAGTTTTTTGATATCCATGTCCAGATGGGCAAAAAAAAGACTCATTGCTGTTTAAACGACGGAACTTAAACCAAAAATAATTAAAGGATTTAATCGAATTGCTCGTCATTCGTATCGTCAGGCAATCAGCGATTTAATGGGTTTCTATAACGGGATAGAAAAACATCAAGGGTTCGATCAATACAGGAGCATTAAAGTTAGACGACAACATTAAGGTGAGCTAATGTCAAGGAAGTGGCCATGCAAGGCAGACTTGTCCGGTTTCTGGGCTTGATGAGGATTGATTGGATCCTTTGGTCTGTAGCATCTGTATATGGCAGAGCACAACAAGAAAATATATAATCAATATTAATGAGTCGGATTCCATTCTAATGACCAACACATATATCTTCCAAAAATTGACCGTTGAAATTACACGCACTGTGAAAATCAAGGATGCGTTTAACTGACGAATGATTGGTTGCTCAATTTCACACACCGTGTGTCGAATCGACAGACGACGTTCTCGATGTTACGCCAGTTATCTACAAAGAGGTGCTTGAGCAAGAGATCAAAACTTATTTTCGCTTAATGTATTACAATACATGGATATCTCAATGGAAGAATGTCTTGCATAAAGAAGTACCTTCAACTTTACAGACGAACAGCGTTTAATCGAATCTCAAGGAACGTCAACATTTTTTCGTTTAACTTTAAACCAACATGACTTCAACAAAATGAACTACAATGTAGGCCTACATGTAAAAAGTCTCATCGAAGTTTGGCTGAAATCCTACCCTACATTTATGAATGTGAATTAAGGTGTTGCCACATTTATCAAGGAATTCATCGTTACCACGTACTTTTTTTCATATTGTGCAAAGTTTGTTGTAATGTAACATAGCCAGAATGCTTGGGAACTCCAAAAATTCATTGGTTTTAAACCTAAAATTTGTAAAATCTTAAAATCCTAATTTAGAACGTCTTAAACGAAGAAATTAACATTATTCGTCTATAGCCTATAGAGCGGGGACAGGAAGTGAGTTCGTATTATCAGAAATTGGTATAAACTGAGTTCTTATTGATGTTCCACTGTATTCTACAAAAAACATGAATACATGTTCCTTCAAATATGCATGTACAGTAAGTCTTGTTTGGAAAAGTTTTGCATTTTTCAATTATCATATCAGTCACCCATGCACCATCAAAGTGAATGGTCAATACAAACGACCGTAAATGAACGTAGCGATAAAAGGGGATTAACATATTAATGGAATGCATTATAAGAATTTAATTTCAAGAGTTGTTAAAGACTTGGTTCTCCACAAACAAGGGCTATATTATTGCGGGTCATAATCGCATCATATAATGATGCGCTATATACGTTTCCGTACGAGGCTTTTATAACATCGAGATTTAAGTACAGTCGTGTAGCTGGAATGGGACTTAAGATAGTATCATGCTGCTCGAAAGGATTACTTTTTTAATTCCTCAAGTGACCCAATCTAGCGAAATGGATATGCACTTTTGTTGGGAATGTTTTTTAAGCCAATGAGAAAGGCGTTTAAGAATTTCGGTCGAGGTGAAAATGCGCAGAGATTATCGAGTTAGTATAGTAGTATGGCCTTATGAGAGTGCTGCCACAATTAACCAAACTTTCACCACACTTAAGGGTGTATATCAAAGCGTAATTAAGAATGTTCTAAACGCGATAATTCTCTGATATAAAACGGAAAGACAAACTCCTCTACACGCACTTGCATCATGGTCAATAAAATGTCTATCGTGCACGTGCAATAGATCAACCTCTTCTTTTAGCTTATGTTATAAGAAATTAACACAATCAACTATGAAGCGTTCAATTTGTATTGTAATTGAAATCGCACAAGTTCAATTGCGCAAAAGTTCATAGTTTTTCTACTTATTCGGTTTTTTCACTCAAATGATTTACACCTATCCTCCAAATTGCAAGCATCGAATTAACCACATAAAATTTTGCTTTTGGTAAGAAATATATTAAGGTTTATTAGTGTGGCAATCAATAATTTGAGAGATTCTTGACTACAGATACAACTTAAGGATAGCTTTTTTACTTAGAAATTATATGCTATCCTATGTGTGTAATTATTTCCCATAAATGTTAATCAATCATCAAACGTACAATGTTTCACGGTGCATTACCTCAAAATATGAGTTGGCATAGGTTCCTATACCGTCATACGTGCAATTCATCGCAATAAGTTGAAACTAAAACGTGCCTCGCTGTTACATTGAATTATCTTTTTCTTATACACACTAACCCTCGAGAGAGAAAAGCTACGTAAAATCGCTTCCTGATTATTTTCTATCGACTTCATAATATTAAAAAAGATCTAAGACTCGTATATGCCAGAATATTTCTTACATTCACACTGAACAGTAGCTGCATTTAAAATTGATCAAAGCAGCAATCTTGATATCTTAACGGTAGATGCACGATAACAATAACCTCATTCTTTAGGCTTTTCACTTCCAACGATACTGTAAATTGATTTCGGAAAGAATAAACGCAAAAGTATTTTTAGAAATCATGCAGTTTAAGTCTTCTAAAGCAGGTTATGCAAATTTACAAAAAAATTAACTTCCATTATCTCTACAGCTTTGCTCCAATATGTACAGTTTAACCTCGTTAAGACCCAATCTCCAAAAAAGTATAAGAAGAATAATAAGACGAATCTTGTTTGACGAATCGTGAAACTTTGTTCGTTTAAACCGCAGTTCGTATTAACAGAAGTCAGACAAAACATGACTTCAACCATAAGTACTTAAGCTTCATCGATGCGAAGCGTTTGGGAAAAAATCCTACATCCAACTTTTATCGGAAAATTCCACGTTAAACTACGTTTTTTCGTATAATGTGCAAACGTTCGTTTTAACGTCACATAGCGTGAATGTTCAGGAACTCGAAATTTGTCTTGGCCGAACATTTATAAATTCGGAATTCGATCATCTTCAACAAAGAAATTAACATTATTCGTCCATACCCTAGAATAGGAACTTGAGAGGAGTTAACGCATTATCAGAAATTCGTATAAAGTGAGTTCTTATTAAAGTCCCACTATAATTCATGTGCAGCTTGAGGACAAACGTTATTAAGCAAAAATGGATAAAAATTACATCCGTAGAATTTCTCCAACTTAATCACAAAAGAAACTTTCCAGCCTCTTCACATTTCTGCTCACCTCGATCCCTTCTCCCTCCCAAAAAAACCAGCATCTGTTACAAATTGCAACATTCAAAACGGATAGCTTGGAGGCAATTTCCAAACCGTCTGAATTAGCTTTTAACAATACTCAACGAGTGTATATAAGCAATTACATTCCTATCATTCGGAAATTTTGAACAAAAACTAAATAACAGATCTACCTCGATAACCTGCATAACTCGATTCTAGTCTCGCGTTCCGAAGATGCCTCTCAGAAATTTTCCATCTGGAAAAGTGCACATAAATGAAAATGTCGATGAAAAAAACCCTTTCCAGAATATATTGGATAAGAACACTATAGCGATTTACGACCAATTCATCCGAGTATCTTTTTGAAAAACCATAAATTTCATCCTTCGCAAACAAATCGGATGAACGCTTTACGTTTCCTGGTTAGTCAAAAGTAATGCTTTTTTATGATGGGTGATGCATTTGGACTGTTTTTCATCCATTATTCACTTTACATTCCTTTTTCCAATATTGTCATCGGAGAGGATGCGGCAGTTATTACTTCACAACTTTTCATTATAAATTTCTAGAATATTTACGAGGAACTGACACTCCATTTAGGATGTACCAAAAACATCAAGATGATGCATGGAAACGTCCATATACGATAGAAGCGCCGCGATTAGGCTTACGCTTTATAAGAAAAGCTGTGAAATGTGAAAACATCACGTGGCAAATCTATATTGGCTCACGTACGACATGTTTGAATAGGCCGCAGATTTCGGCGATGATTGCTAATTCAAATACACAAAAGGAATTATTAATCCGATTCTGCAAAAACTTCGTTCGCTGGGAGAACTGCGCAAGTTTGGATCGCAAAAAAAAGGTCCTAATCCTCGTTTCCATTGTCTCGAACGATGAATACGATCGCACTTTCGGCATCGAAAAGCGAATCTCGATGTATTTTAGTAATTAAAATCGAAACCAAGGCTTGATTTTAATGAGTAGAAAAACGAAGTCTTTGTCCCATTCATTCCTACATTATTTTGAACAGAGGATGCTTTATTGATTCCAAAAATGAGCATGAAGAGATGAGGGACGATATTTGTTATTCAAGGGCCTGACGTTAAGTCTTTGAACGAACACTGCATCCTGTCATTGAAAACTTGACAGATCTTTTTATGCTCATTTCAGATTTGAGATTTTCTAGAAGCTCCGTTATTATCCAAATAAATTTAGTGCCTTAATGGTTGACACGTGAGACACTGATGGCCATAATAAATTGCTGCATTGGCTGGAAGTGGCCATCTTCGATTTTCCATATGCATCGCATGTCAGGGGTATATTCATTTGGGTCCATTTTAGTTTATCGAAGTTACTTTCAGCCAATTAATGTTCAAGAGACAAATTCGAAAATGGGATTGGTTAGCTTTTTTCAATACAAGTAGTTTTCATTGAACGTTTTGTTAAATAAACTATCGATTGAAACAAATACATAAGGTGAATAAAACAATCTTGTACATGAATGTCTAAGATATAAAGTCAATGTTTTTAAATGTTAGCATGTTAGATGATCTTAAACTACGTGTACGATCACACTGATGGAAACAAAAGGAACTTCTTGTTGCCATTTGCTTCTGGAAACAAAGTTAAACGAATTACATAATTTTATTACATAATTTACATGAGGTTATGTCTCCAGAAACAAATGGCGACAGTAAGCAACAAGAAGTTCCTCTGTATGCTCCAGCGTGTACCTATATAGCTTTAGGGTAACAATCATGTGTGAATAGCACAACAAAAGGCTTCTCCTATTCATCGCAAACTTCCTGTTCCAATCACAACTGAAGATGGAGTATTTTAAATGGTGGCTAAATAACATACTCGCTTTATGCCAGCCATTTTCGCTCCAATTATGTTACGTTAACAACTTCATGGAAGCGCATTCAACTCTGGAAATTTTTGACATCAGAAGCCATGCACCAGCTATGCCGTTATCTGTTATTTGAAGCACAAACACGGCTGGCCCATGCAATAAAACAAGCCACTTTTTCTAAATTGCCACGAATTATTACACAAATTATTCAAATCATACTGGATGGTGTTATGAGGTATAACATTTTATGCCTCCTGACATGACCTATATACTGGGATGTGACACGAGGTTAAAACAAGTATAAATGTACAGCGTGCATCAGAAGGTATAGGATAATAAATGAACTGATCTACATATATTTAAACTCATATGTACATGTAAACGTGACAGTTTAGTTAATAACAGAGAATAATAGAATCTAAACTTTGCAGTCGTACAAACATCGGCCTTAAACACTGCACACGTACATTGAATGTGGAAAAACTTCTTTTACGATGAACTTCGAAAAAAAAACCCTGTACAAATATGTTTAACTCTGTGTACATCGTATATATACATAGTAGATTGACAGGAGCTTGGGACCTGAATCAACATCGATCGCAGGATAACAAGTGCACATCGATATATTTATGATCTTCGTCGCAATTCGAGTGGGACCGATTTTAAAGAAAGTGAACTAAACATGCATGCAACAGTTTGCACCGCTGCTATTTCATGCAAACAAACTATCTTAAACGATGCATCTATTTCGAATAGTTTTGCAATGCATTAAACAAGAAGCATCTTTTTTTGGAATCACTGGAAAATCTGGAAAATTGCACTTATCTGTTTAACATTTATGCATTTATTTCAATTTAAAACTTTGATAATGTGTCAATTCGCCTTATTTCGTGGACAGAATTTAAGATGTTTTCATTTGCAGTGTATTTATAAACAATTCACATAATGGAGATACGCCTGATTAACCGCTCGTGTGCCTTGTAAGTCACATCACGGTCATTTATCAAACGTCACATATCATAAATAAGCTAATCGAATTTAACTTAGTGACATTTTGAATAATTGCAAATAAGCACGAACCCGAGGCTAGTTTTCTATCCATGCGCTCATAATAGCATGGCCCCACATTCGTTTATTCTGCATGAACACGTGTCGATAACAATTTTCGTGGAAACAATTTCAGGATTAGCCGAGAAATTTCAAAATTGCAATGGGCGGCCATATAACGGTGCACTGCATATTTGCACGCACACGCAGTGTTTCTGATGATGGCCTTTTATAGTGCGCTGTATAAATAATGCACGTAATTACCATTACTGCTTTCACAGAACATGGTATTTATTTATGGACCAACAGTCGTGGCACGTTATTACTTAATTCGCTACCACAGCATATGTACACAGATGTACGTGTATACACACGAGGCGACCATTGTCAAGTGACCATTCATTCAGTTTCTACCATTGGGACATGGTACTTTTTTTATCATGTCCTAATTCATCATATGGGAAACATATGGCATATCTCTGCTATTGCCCAACTGACATCTGCGTGGATGTTTTCTAATTAAAACACTACACTACTGTTGTAGTTCTTGCAATGTGTGATATCATGAGTTGTATCGTGTTGGTTGGTTGGTTGGTGGGTATAAGGGCGCAGTGCCTATAAGGCGCCCGGACGTAGACAGAAGGTACGGTGGCTTAAAATGAATGCAAAAATGTAATAGGCCAGTAGGCCTACGACATACAGAGCATTTTTAATACGCAGAAAGCTAAGGGTGTATCATGTTGTTACAATTATTTGAAGAATATAATTTAATTCCAGAGTGTATATCGATGTTTCATTTTTTTGGCACCGATTTAGATCAATAACTGAGTACTAGATCAGCAATGTATTAACGATTTTAACAAAAGGTGGGAGTTTACACGTATAGTTTACTGAATCAACGGGAACATCAGATAAACATTATAAATTACTTTACCATTTATGTGCATTGCACGAACTAAGCCTCCTGGTGGTGACATCGCCTCCATAAGACAATTAGGATGTGCCCTAAAGATGTCGATATTCTGTTGAAAATGCATATAAGAAAAATGACTGTCATATGCGGCCTCTTTGAATGCGTTAATCCACGATCTATTAGAGTTACGAAGAAACACATGGCCTACTTCAGTATTTAAGCACGTTAAAACCGGTGCATTACATTTTTTTCTGATGCATTTTCAACGAAAAATAAGTTCATAACGTGAAATTTTAAAGACTTTAGATAGAGGAAAACCAGATGACAGCAAGGAGGAAGAAAATTAATGATAACACTCCATTCTCTGCATGCAGAATGTGTGATCCTTAACATTACATGTTGCGCAGATGGAACTGTATAGGCACTATTAATTTCTCTTATGGAGTGCCAGAAATGATTTCCAAAGACGTTTAAAGCCCATATAAGGGGAACAGTCGGTACATCGTTAAAAATTGCGACGAAACATTTCGAAAACAAATTACAGTTCGCACCTACTCAGTCCATAAACTACACAGGTTCTGGGAGTTTAAAGGTATTAAAGAAGTGCAGAATATTTTTAATCCCTTACTGCGCTTGTATTTTTGGAGCGTTATTTTGTTTTCAGAAAAATGCCACAGATTTAATCATAAATGTATCCCTCAGGTATTCACTTCACCAAACCTTATCATAAGGAATTCGTGTTGAAGATATGAAAATATACAAAGTGCATGTTGCCTTTGGTTACACTTGTAGATAAACACTGCTTTGATGTGCACCAATGATTGCCTCCAGTAAAAAGAGCCTTGGTGTGAAAAGTTGCCAGTTTTCCCCCAAAATATGTTTCTATTCCAAGTTAGACTTTGGGTTATTTCCATTTGACAGGATTGCCATAAGGGAAAACCAACATTAAAGCAAACTCGAAGAAAATAAGAAAAGGAATCAACAAAACTGCAATTGAATCTAAAATTCATAAAACCAAAAATTGAAAATAAAAATACATACGAGCTGCGCCCAGTCCTACGTCCAATGCAAAATGCTCGAATTTTTAAAGTTCGATTGAATTCCATACTTTAATTGCCAAAACTTACTTTAGTTTTCCAAAAAATTAACTTCAATTTCAGTAAAATGTACGTCAATGGTTTATGTGCATTCTTGATCGAAGTTGGCCACTGACATACGGACAATAGTGAATACAGATCTGCACGATTCTCTACGAATTGTAAAGCTTTTGAATAGATGCTTCCGTTTTATCAACCCGTTATACAATTCAAAATCGACTCTTTCCCATATTTTGCATAGAAAAATCTTATTTTCCGAGTACAAAGCCAATTCCAGTGAAATAGCAGCAACCGGAACGAATAGACTGTATCTTCCACTGGTCATTGTAAACAGTGGTTTCCTCTGTTTTCAAGACGAAATTTTACATTTTCCAGCCGTAATTCGATTTCTCCCATTTTCCGGACTATCTTCCCACAATTTTTTTCTCCGATTGGCTTTAATACAATTTTAGATTTCGAAACATTTTCCAATCAATTTTGGGCGATGATCGGAATAATGCTGTAAAGGGAAGCAATCTTGACATTACGTCTGTTTCTCGATCCACCTTCTTAACATGATCAAATAAAGTTAATTGAAAAAATAGCAATTAAACTTTCGTCGTTTTACCCACTTTATCTTTTTCTTGTACTTAGAAATCAAATGAAGTAAGAAGTTGGGTAATTTTCTCTCCTCTCATCAAGATTTTTTTGGACCAAAACTTTTTCTAGCTCAAATAAACACTGAATGTCAGTCGTGTTTGCGTACAACGACATTTCCCGGAATTTGGAAGAGTTGAACGAGCCACACAAGTGCCTTTGTAAGAAACTTCTTTGAAGTGCCAACTGTGAGGTCTTTCTTGGCGCAAATGAGAATGTTCGTCTTAAAACACATGGTTGATGTAGGGGATGTTTATTGTAATGTCCTACGCGCAAGGCACCGACTTTCATTTTGTCAACTAAACAAGGTCTTCGATGGATAACACATGTATGTGTTTGTTATTGGAAATTTAAAGGGACATTGTGTACATACCGTATATTGTAAATGTATATTCCTATATAGTTCTATCGTATAACGAGCAACCCATTTTGATTAAAACTGTAGTAAAATCTCCACAAAAAAAGCAATAATCACTGCAAAACTAAAGATATTTAAGTGGTGCGAAAACTAGCTATTCATACCGTAGCCTACATTTAAAATGTCGTAGTTTTAAATTACCAATGCATAAACATTATTTTTAAATTCGGTTTTTTAAACGTCTATCGTTTAAAAGTACATCGACACTTGTAAACTACACTTGGGCATGTACGATATTAATATACAAGTCCGTTCAGTAAATGCTTGATTTTTATCAACACAATCCGGCTCACGCTCGATATCAGTTATCATACTATTATTCTTAAAGCCGTCAGGCATGGGGAAAGTTATATCAGGAAATAAGTGGCGAGAAATTGCTGGAAAGTTATTTCCCCTGAAACAATAGCCTGCATGCACACACAGAGCGATACTTTCAGAATATATCCCTATTGGATATGCAGCATTTGGCAGCACAGTTTCAAAGGGAAATGGCGGTATACAAACTAATTGGACAGCAGTACTTTTTTCCACCCTATGACTGTCTTTCTTGATTGGCTATCGAACAGAACGAAACTTTTGTGCATGACTGTAAAAAGTATGAGGTCAGTTTCTTTTCGTAAAAAAGTTGCTTAAAAATTTGGATTACATCTACTGCATGTGTTTTCATGTTCCAAACTATGCATTTATTGCGTATATACACGCAATTTTGGTGGTTTTTTTTTAAATTTGTATATCTAACATCGAAACAGAAAATAATACATCCCGAACAAAGATGTTATTTGGTTTGAACAAATAACATTAATTTTTCTTCAATTACATCTTCAGCATCAGTGAGGTTGGGGATCAAAATTAAATTATTACGCTACAAGGCGCACGGAAATCATAGGAACAAACTCTCTTTACGTCCACAACATTTGGTTCAGATTTTGAGATCCACCCTGTATACTATTTGAAACGCTCATAAATGTGCTTCAAACTTTATACGCAATACAAATTGCTCTACCACACCCTTGCGCGTTATTAGTATTAACTAAAGCAATTTGCATTACAAGTGCACCCACTTTTAAACATCGCACCCTCCCGACTTCGTGCCATAAACGTTTTGCGGGCAATTTTTTTTGCTCCAATTTTGCAATTATGAGATTTAGTAGAGTCGGAGTAAGCTAATACGTTGCTTAAGTCTGGCGCTGCGTTAAATAAAATGAAATTGGACCCACCCAACGTCAAATAAAGTCATGCCAATTTTTTCAATCAAGAAAACTGAAGGAGGTCATGATACTAATATGAACATTGGCCGTGTGGTACTGGAAAATGTTAATAAGTTTCACTTAATTACGTTCGAGTTTCGATTACAATACTTAAGTTAATTAAATAGGAGATTTAATTAAACCTGCGTTGAGAAACGCAACTTCGAATATGTTTTTTCTTCTTCTAAGCAATACCTTGCAAGAAACCATGCATGGCTCTATTAGCGACGAATGAAGCGTTGCTTGTATTATTTAATGATTTTATTTCGTCGAGCATTGCCAGACCTTAATTTAATTAGGTAATATAAAACTGGTACCATAAACTTCAATACGGGACAAGGATAACTATAGGATAACCAAGATTGCGTTACATGTAATGCAACTAGGAAAGTAATATGATTGAAATGCTGACATTTATACGAATTTAGTGCGAAGCAATTACTTCAATTTAATCTGCGAATAGGGCATATAGCCCTATCTGTTGAACGCGCTGAAGTATTTAATCAAAACGTATGGAAAACAAACCTTCTAACTAAATATAAATTTAGCTAAAGAATCGATTTTCATTTAGTTCATTGGGTATGTTTGACAATTAAGTCAAGACGTAGCTCTATAATGGCTTCAATCAGAAAATGTTTTAGGAAAGTTTTCTCAAACTTTCAGTAAGATTATAATTTTACATATACTGTACAGTGGTTTGATAATTTTTTTGGACATATTTCTATATCTAGAAAAATAACTACTGTATTTTTTTACGTCCACATATACTGGAGTTGTTCTAGAAACAAAATTATGTAAATTACGTAAATTTATGTTTCTGAAAACACAATTGTGTAAATTACATAAATTAATGTTGCTGTAAAATCTGTGTAAATTACGTAAATTTACGTGTCTGCAAACAACCTTATTTTAAGTTGTTATATGACAATTATAATAAACAAGAAGTCTCTTTACGTTTACTCCAGTGTGGACGTAGCTTTATATTACAAATGTACTTGTTCGCCGCTGAAGTGTGTTACTCGGTATCGGTCAAATTAATTACCATACAGCATATGTATTATAAAACAAATATTCCTAGGTCGTAAATTTCAACTTGCGTACAAATTGTCACTCGTACATACAGGACTTGAAGGATGCCACCAAAATTTCGTCTGCAACTAGATGCAGACAACATGAAACAGTTCCGTACAGTGCACATGTCAATTACGTTATAGTTAATAAAAACAATCTCAGTTGAAATGAGTTGCAAGACTGAGATCATTCAATTTACGAAAGACGTCTGATTTTTAAGAAACATGTAAATATTTATGGATTAAACAGTATACGCGCCTGCCATAACATCAACACAGATCAATAACTTTATCCTAGCTAGCCTTAATGTCTACAACAACTTATTTTTATGAATTTTACGAGAAAGCGCGTGCAAGTTTCAATCGTGCCACCATGAACTTTGCCCTTTGATCGGATTTGATGAGAAAGTCCATATTGATTTCAAACGGCTGGTGTAACATGCATGCTTTACAGTAGTTTTCAAACTATTTTAAGCACAGGCAGAGTTATTTCTTTTGAAGCTGTTGCGTGCGAACAATATCGGAATGCGATTGCATGGGCAACCATTGGGTAGAAAAATCTTAGCCCAAATGCAATTTGAGCATGAGTGCTCACCGAACGAGCTGCAGGACTTCATCCGATTTTTGTGCAATCCCTGGCGAAAAAAAAACACGCGAAAGTTCGCGAGTTTTCTGAAAAAAAATATATATTTGAATGCGAGGCATTCGATTACGGCTTAAATACTCGCGAGTGTATTGCAAGTTGAATTTGCTGCTGCATGCATCGATTTATTCGAGCAAACAAATATGCAACAGCTGATTGTGCGAACAAATCTGATATCGTCGATGTGGACTAGACCTTAACGTTATTTATTGTAATAACATTTTATGGAAATAAGCCCTTGAGGTATTCGCATTATCAAGCGTGGTGCATTTTTGCAATTTCATGTATGTTTTCTTTCGTTACTTAGAAAAATGCTCGAAGACATTCATCTGGACGTTTCTTGACTATCTACGAAAGGTAAATGTTTCTCTTGCATTTTAAATTACTCAACAATAACGTAGAGAAAACCGTATTTAGATTATATGCTACTTAGGGGAAAAACAACTTTCGCGAGAGTATTTACGAAAAAAGATTTTACACATGGTTAGAGAATAGCAAATTCCTAGGGTGTGATATTTGGTTTTTATTACAAAATGGGCAACCGTTCTGTTTGCCTGCACTGCATAAGAAATAAAACCTTCACCTTATACTGACTTCACTAATTCTCCTTTACGTGTAGTGGCTTTGCATCCAAAATTTCAAAATTACTAGAGCCAAGTTTTAATAGGTTGCGATAACACTAGTTTTAATACATGCAACCTGCATTAACAAGAAGCACTATTTTTAAACCCAATTTTTTAAATTGCAGGTTAAGAATTTTTCTGGAAATTAACAAAAAGCCATTTCTTTCGAACGAATGTCACATCAATGACTTGATGTTTGAAAGATAAACCATTCATAATGTGCATATGCATGTATTTGTTCAAACTTTGTTTGTTCATGCAGAGTACATGTATGATCTTAGTTTCTTTTTAATTCGAAATTACACACGAACCTCGTTAATGCAAATTATAAGGGACGCAGGTCAACATTTATCGTTATAATTTGTCAATCGAAAATACATGTACACTCATTTGTGCCAAAGATTTGTAATAACCGAATTCGGAATTTTTCATAAACGAAAAAAATAATGTAATATTATAGATTAATCGGACATAATCAGATTAATCAGAAATTTTGTTAAAGATTAATGGGAAATTTGTATAGATTAATCGAACATAATCGGTTAATCGAATTAATCGGACATTTCTATAAACTTATTATTGCATAGTTTTATTTGTTGTATATTGCATGTGTGTGTAATTTCGGGTTGGCAGCAGCCACGTGAGGTGCGCGCAATCGTTTACAGGGT
>JAQGBX010001056.1:0-27900 GCA_034698745.1 Megaphyllum sjaelandicum
CATGGACCTGATTGAAATTCTGTTGAGACAAGATATTGATTTGGGTGTCACCAGAGAAGTTATTGACGTACAACTCCGAAAAGACGCCGAAAAAGTTGAAGAAGATCCCATTGTTGGTCTCAAACTCGACATCAAAGTAAGAACTTTTAAATTTCTTGATTTCCCCCAAATATAAGTAACTCTTATCGGCCCTAAAGGCTCAAAACTACCTGTAAATTCATTTTATCCTCATCATCAGTGATAAACCAAGATTTGACATACATGTACATATTGGCATATTTATCTGCAGTTGATGCTGTACAGTTTTACATTTTCTTAAAAAGTACTTTTTGGGCTAATTTTTTGAACGCCCAAACGTTATTTTTAAAACGTTGAAAAGAGCCCATCATTTGATGCAATATTATTAGAAATAATTATGTGAAAAATATGCTTTTTTTTAATAATATTTTAAGTGTGGAATTTCGATTTTGTTCTGCTTAATTAAATACACGGAAAGTAGGTCCTATATAACCTGTGCATGCAAGGAAAATGTGTCGGAAAATAAAATTCCCATTGTGCAACTTTGCCAATTATTCGAGAAACATGCATATAACCTATCCTTAAGTGATAATTTCTCAGACATTTTTCAACATCTTTACTAAAAATGTTTTATTATTTAATAAGATTAGGTTTTGATTTAGCTTTCTTTTTTATGCAATGTTTGCAAATTTTTATTTACAAAATCGTATAGCCTCATGCATGCATTGACAATTAAATGTCATGTATTTCGCTGCATGTATCTTTTTTGCCATTTTTGAAGCTCTATATTAGATACGGTTGTCTTCATGATTCATGGCGTTCGTTTAATGAGTAAAACAATATAATTCGGCTTCAGTTTTGATTAAATTGAAACTACATGCATAATAATTAAGAAGTTACTTGTCTAAGTTTCCGCATGTTTCACTTGATCTCTAGTGGCCAAGTGATAGGTCATAGTTGCGTGCATGACTCCTTGTGGTATAATTCAAGGTATTCATGTTTCATTTTGTTAGCCAGTCATTGTTAATTAATCGAGAATGACACAGGCGTTCATGACAATCTTGATAGGAATTAACCTATTCAATATGCAACAACCTGTTGATTTTTTTTATAAATGGCGTATAGCTACAGCATACATAAAAGTATACGCGTATGTTCAGGCTATCATGCCATGGTTTTCACCTTAAGCTTTATAGCATAGACAGTCTTTAATTTTATCTTGGCACGAAGCGCGAATATGTATAATGTACATGATATATATTTTCGTGAATTAGTTTGGTTCCAAAACATGTTTTTCATTCACATTCTGAATCGACAAATAATTTTGAATGTTCATGTCAGTACATGGATGCCTGACTTTTAATATCAAAATAAAAATTCCACAGGTTTCCAACGCATCAAGTGGTAGATGAAACGCTCTTGTTGCATGATGTGCAAAAAATAAAATAACATCATGTTCTCAAAAGATAGTAATGCATTGTAATCTGCATTTTTCTTGCCTCGAATGAACTTCAGAAGAATGGTTTCATTGATTTTTTGTACTGATGGAATTTAATGTCTTAAAAGTATTATTTCATGCCTGTACAAATAGTGATGAACTGGACTGAATGCATTCAATTTCGTAGTTTAAAAACAAAATATTACGCGAGTATATGTAACAACGTAATTTTTTGGGAAATGATGAAAAGGCAAGAGATCACATCAGAAATGCGGCAGCTTGTGAATTTAAATATAAAAATACCACACATTCATTAAAATGTACTTGTTTGCCAAAGTCATCCCACTTTCATTCGAAACTTAAGGGCATAATAAAAAAGATACTTTCAGAATTTCTTTATAATTGTTCCAAATTTATTGCTGTTTGCAGTTTCTTGTTAAATACTTGTCGAAATATGATAGATATTGATAATGAAACAGGAAACTTATCTTTGTATCTGCGTGAATTTAAAATACCAAATTAACTTTCTTTGTCATGAAATACATTTGGTGATCTATAATAAATAAATGGTGTTTTGTTTTGGATTGAGATGTTCATTTCAAGAAGCATTATCGAAAATGTATGGTCAAAATTTTAACTAAATACTGTGTATTAATAATTATAAATTGCAAAAGCAAATGTCAAGTAATTTAAATTGTTAACAAATTATTTCTTTGGAATTAATTTCGCTATATTACTCGTGTGATATTAATTAATTAAAACTAACAGTGCTTCTGAATTAAACTTGTTGCTTGAATTGTTATTTAGCTTAACTTCACGCAGACACAAAAAAATTTTTATATTGGGTTCATAAAATTTATTTATTGTGAAGTTACTTGATAAGGGCAATAAGAATTAGATTTTAAGAATGATAATTAAATACACTTTGTTTTGTAGTGTTACGCATTGAATACATGTACACGATGCAATATTTTTTATGTAAGTAAGACTAGGTCGTTGAACACTTACCTGCAGGACGAGAATGCAAAAATAGTCCAGGAGGTCCTTAAGGCCAAATCGAGATTTTCAGGAGGAGCATCTTTTAGCTTCCAAGAGGTTTGCCTATATGATAAAAGATCATAAGGTTATGGACATCCATTACTCGAAGCGAGAGGCTGCACTCAGCAATCCCATCTATTCCGAGAGAGGTTTTCTAGAGGTGAGCTTTTGTTGTTGATGGCGGCCAAAAGGGCCCATCAGGAAAAAGGAGGCCAGGCCATAAAAAATGAGGACACATGACGAGCTCGGAAAGGTTTAGGTCATTACATGAGCAGGTACTGCAATCATTATGGTTAAGCCAAAGACATTTTGGAGACAATGGTCATACTAATTGTCGGCCAGGGGCTGGGGTAAAACTAACTGCTCAGAGTTAAATCCACGTGATTCATTGGATATGCATTGCTTAACTCGCACCTCATTATGTATTTAAAGATGCAGACAATTTCAGGTGTAAATTATGTGAATTACGTTTAAAACCCTGCCGTTTTCCAAAGCTATCATTCCCGTTGCATTTGGGCCAAGGGATTTTTGACAGCTTCCTCCCACAACAATGAAATCCAAATTGTACTTTGTTGGTAAAATGTGGTGGTCGTGAAGTTGTCCTTTTTTTCGGCGTCTGCAAAATCGACGCGCTTTGGTATTAACTTTTGGTGCCACTTTAGATACCCCCAGCCCCTCCCCTCTCCTTTTTTCTTGCCTCTGATTGCTGAGTACCGAGTTAAGTGAAAAGTTGTAAGGTGGTGGCGCGAAGTTGAACTTAAAAGAATGCCAGAGTGAAGGGATAAATTTGGGGGAAATGCTGATGAGAATGATGAAAGCTATGCAGACTGGGACGGAATAAAAACATTTCATTTTAAAAACCACGTCCGATCACTATTTGGCCATCCCTCCCTATTATCTCGACTACCCGTTTGGCCACCCCATCATCACGCTGTTTCCCCTTAAAAAAACAAAAATCGGACTAAATACTAGTTGCTCGCTGTTTTACAGTAGCGTTCGACTTACCCGAGCAAAATTTGCTAAATTGTTTAACATTTTTTTGTGCCTCCTCCCCCAACTCAGCGTTGCGCGCATTCTCACTGCCTTTTTGGGCTCCGAACTATAGTGGCCATGGTGGCTCTTGAGCCTTTCCCCGGCCTTTTCGAGCATTCCTCTTTTTATTGGTCCAAAGTCGAAAACTCTTTAAGCGAACTCCGACCTATTGATGAGGTCCGAGGTAGCCGCTGGGGTCCCTCTTTAAGTCGCCGGCCCTATCTCAGAGGCAGAATTAATGATCTGCTGATTTGGTCACTGTGAGGGCGATTCAACGTGGATGCTGTTCACCCAGGAGGATAGCTTTTTTGACACCTTGACACATGACAAATGTATCGTTTGATGGTTTCCATAAGGTTGCTAAGACCGCTGTTTAATAATGGAGAATGTAAGCAGGTGAAAAACTAGAAAAAAAGGGGAGTTGGGATGGGGGTGGGGGCTCCTGGCTTGCACGGGGAGGAGGTGGACGGAAGAGTTTTCGAAGGTGCTCTACCCAGAACCAATTGTGTACTTTGTAGTCTCACCCAGCGAGAGACTATGGGTGCATTTTTAAGAATCACAATGTGGGATAAACAGGATAATTTATTAGGAAATGACAGGCGACCATCGTCGTGGATGCCATCCGAAATTTTCATTTATGAATGATGACCACCAATAATACCCCCTTAGTGGTGACCCAGACCTCTGGTCAGTCGGCTTTCTTTTCCATATACGGGATTGCGAGCAGCAGCGCGCACAAATTTTAATTTGACTTTAATAGTCTGGAGATGTGCCGAGTGTAGTGCGCGTTGACGCGTTCCCAATCAAGTGCTTAATTAACGGAGGACTAATTAAGTAAACGGTAAGCTAATCCACAATATCTAAAGGGAAAAAAAATGAATTAGCTCGATGTGTGCTGCTTGCTTGCATTGATGGCAGTTTATCTACTGCACCAAAATCGCGGTTATAAATGTTAGCAGTTTTGTGTGGCCAGTTATAAATGAAAACTAGTTGATGACTGATACATTTGTTTTGATTTTGGAGCTCATCCTCATGGAAGTTATTATGCATGGCTAGTTGTTCCAAACTCTAGAAAGGCATTCAGAGATAAAAACCAACATTAACTGGCAAAACTTCGAACAGGGATGACTTAAATTCGCTGATGTGATCTTTAAACACTTTAACTTTTAAAATTCAGAATATATCCCTAGATGATGCAGCGTGAAGATCGTTTAAAAATGATATCTGAACTCGAAATACTAAACGGATCTGGTTTTTAATTTTAAGATGATAAACGGGTTCTTTGTCTATCAGATGAATTTAAAAATGGCATATAAACATCAGTTAGGCGATATAATGTAATATGACACAGTATTTGTCTTGTTGCTTTGCTTTGATGCAAGAATTCCGCTGCTTTATATAAATTTGAATTATAAGCCTACTTTTATATATACATTCTGAAACTCAAATTACTATTGTGCACAACACTGTAACAGGGTAATCCCAGACCTGGAAAAGTCAGGGAAATTCAACGATATCATGTTATCGCGATCCAAAATTAATGCTAAAAAAATGTTCCACGTTCTTTTAGAGCAAAATTGCAAAATTTCTCACGATTTCCGAGGGCAAATTTGCAAACTTTTCCACGTTTTCCGAATAGAAAATTGTCAAATTTTCAAAAAAAAAATTCAATTTCATGTATTTTTTTTTTTCAAAATTGTCATATAAAATATGTTATGTAAAATATCAGTTTTTGACATTGTCATTAGTCAGGGACATTTTTCTAAAACCTGGAGAAGTCAGGGAAGTTGCAAACTTTAAAGGAAATTTCTGGGGGAACGCTGTAGCCTATAATGTTAATTTAATTGTGCATTATAATAAGCAATATAACGATTATGAATCCGCAAAACAACTATTTCCTTACCCATGAAAATGTGAGGCATGGAGTTATCCTGTTTATATACATTATACTGTATATGTACATGTGTATATAGTATTTAAAACCAAAAAAAAAAGATTTAAGAACTTTATACGTTAATCTTAAAATTAATTAGAAAATAATGCATTTATGATTTTTTTTAAATGTTCTGGACCCTTCTGGACGTTGCGTGTGTCGAGGGCGATAAATTCTCCTCTTAAGCCCTTCTTTAAGCGTGTGAGTAAACAGGCTCCAGAAAGAAACTTTTGTTTCAAATAGTTTCCGTTTTTTTGTTGTTATTTAACGGTAAAGTGGACTAACAACAACAGCAGCAGCTTGCCTAGATCTTTGAAGGGTTAATTCTGTGCGTGCAAGTCATAGAGGCTCAATAAGTTGACAGTGCGAGTTAACGGCACTCTAGGAACTTAACGCTCTTACTCTGCATTCGGAACATTAATCAATAGCTACTGACAATTGTTCATTGAACATAAATGTGCTTGGTTCATGGACGCCTCCTCTGGAATTTGATGAAGTGAGAATTTTAAGTGTTAGAAATGAAGGAATATAAATTGCAGATTAATGGTTGGCGCGTTGCTTACATGGCACGCTATGTGTAAGGTGGTGGTAGGTATTAAGTTTGAAAGCGTGGAAGTTAGAAGGGATCTTCCGCTAGCTTTCCGTCATCGAATATCAATCACATGGTTGAACAAGTTAGTAAGAATGGCGCATTCAGAAAACTTAGTGAACAAAAACATTTTAAAGGCAAATTAATTGAAGCGTATTTTGAAATATGCATTAATCTCGTTCGCGAAATAGAGCTGACTAATTCTCCCCGCACCATGCAAGCAGCGTTTTCCATAACGTGCTGCTGGATCTCCACCAATTAATATACCCACTCATCCGCTAATATTAATAAATGGATATATAACTTCTCATCGTAAATAGAATGTGCGTTTCTGCAATCCGTTGAATGCTAAGAATATGAAGCAGATAAGGCAGGCATTTGCGAGCATTCCTTTAAAAAATGTGAATGATGGGATGTTTCATATATATATACAGTATACGGATTGTGGATGCTAATTTAAATACCTGTTGAGACTGCCGAAATTAGCGGAAGTGCATTGCTGAAAAATGTCAGTGTCATGATGATTCTTAGCAAACGTATCGAGTAACTACGTTTGTATAGTACTCTCCAAGATATAGGATTTTTATGGATTGTTCATATATACACTGAATTTGAAACGGTGTGCCAAATGTATATTTGCGCGAATTCATATTTAAAAACGAAATTTGTAAAACAATTTGAACGCCATCTAACTAAACAGGCATCATAAGTTGTGTTCTCAACATTATTATTTAGTCAAGCAAAGCACCATGCATTTTAAAATTGTCATAGGCGATTAAAACTTCAAAGGTATGAGGTTTAGTGACTTTAAAGCACCTAAGGCCTTAAATAATAAAATAAAAAGATTTCTTCCAAAATGGAAACAAGCATTGAAGGAATCACTTTACATGTAATCACTTAAATCAACCCCATGATACACATGCTATAAAAAATCAATACCAATGAGAGATATTAAAGGACCTTAACATTGGCAGGGACAGTGCCTGGTCATTTTTCACTGGAATGCAACTGATGCATTGGATTATTATCAACTCATGGCGCACTGGGCTTTAGGATTTCAAACAAAATTATTTCAGATTTTAGTTGCTAAATAGCAGATAACGTTTTGAATCTCCTAAGATTTAGTCAACATTATTGTATTTAACGTGAATTATTATGACATTCGCATTTGTGTGCTGGATGACATCTTATTTAATAGCAAGGAGTTTTAGTTTTCTTAAGTTGAATATGCTCTGCGTTTCTTTTTTAATGAAATTAATTTATTTATTTAAAATTTCTTTTCTGGCGGTGTTGCATTGCAGTTTCCTCCATTTTCAAGTTCTAGTATTTTAGGAGTTAGCATATTTACTTTGGTGAATTTTATGAGGTCATTGCTGCATGTATATAAAAAATGTTCGATATTTGACAACTGCCAAATTTTTTTACTCTCTCTTCCGCACTTAACAATTTAATTCATAAAGCGATACAGTAGGTTTAATATATAACAAATGTTTTCTTTAAAAATACTGTCCATTGTAAGCATATCATGAATAATTTTAATTTTATACTATTATGGTAATTATTTTTTATACTATTATGGTAATTATTTTTTATCTTATTTATGACATTTTTTTTTGTAAATCTCATTAAGATTGAAAAGCATCATTGTTGATAGATATGCCATATACATATACTGTACATGTACATCTATAATTGAACCATAATTCACATGAAATTTCATGTTTAGCAGTCTATAAGACCTACTGGAGCTAAACTGTCCTGCAATTCATTGTAGTGTGACATGTCAATTTGAATGTAATATTATCTGTAATATTTCATAACTTCATTGTTCCAACATTTACAGGATGAGAAGACTCTGGAAGCTCCTCCCATTAGTGACCCTTGGTATGGCTTAAGTTATACCATCGATTCAGAAACTGGTAGGTATTTTAACGAATTTGAACTAAAATAAGTTAATTTTGCAAAGCAACTATGTTTTTCGTTAAATTAAGCATATGGGCTGATGTTTGAGTAATGTTCCACTTTCACATCACTGGTAAGTAGTGCTCATTAATTGTTTTAAGCAGATTAAAAGCAGATTGTTGCTAGATTTGAAAGTGTCGGCAATGATGTGTACGGTATATCTCTAAAATTAACATCCGACTGATGAATTCTATAAATCTTGCAGCTTTTAAGCAATTAGTTGAAGTTTTGTGCTGGCAGTTTTGGACTTAATACGACTTACTCATTGGAAATGTAACAGATATATCAATAAGTTGAAGAGTGAGTTTTATTATCTGTGTGAAGAATCTACTACTTGCTGTGTTTAGTGCACTGTACTAAACAGCATTTATTTGGTATTCGAAGTTGGCTGCAGGGTTTCTTTCCTCCTTTTATTTTGAGGCTGTTATTCTCCAGTATAAAGACTTTATAGGCGCATGCTGCTTTGCTAGCTGCATGGCAATGAGTGGAAACGTGCTTTTTGATCATGACTTAGCACTCCCCTTTTTCACCAGAGTTGATCCCTTGGTGCCAATAGCATTAGAGCTAGAAAGAAATAGAAGGGCTAAGTGAAATACTTGTTGCTGGAGTTTTTATAATCAGGCTTTCTGGCTGAAATGGAAATTGACAAGACGAAGAGGGAAATATTTTAGATTCTTTCGCTTTTTCATCGCATTCTCAGTAAGGAACATGGATGCTCTGCACCCATTTGCCTGCATGTCAAGCAGGAGCTGTTGGCGTTACAAATCACCTGAAATACCATTTTGCAAGTTGGCCTGCAGCAAGAGTAGAGTGATGCAACTCCTTATCATCAATTTTCAACTGTAGTTTGACAATACTTCCTAGATTGACAGTTGCAGATAGCTGTGCATTGAGAATTCGTTCTAACGCTTGTCATAACTAGCATTGCATTGCATTTAATGGGAAGGTAGTTGATCATGCTCGTGGCAAAACTTGAATGATACCCTAGCCTGCAGTAAGTGGGTCGATTGTAGGCTCATTTTGATTGTGTCGGAGCCAAATTCACCTGTTGGCGGGGCATTTGTTCGTCATTTAGATAAATGATAGCACATTGACAATTTGTGTGACAATGCTTTTTTCATGATGTTTTCATCACATCAATGCTTGTATCGTCTGGTTAGTTGAGGTAATGAGAGCAGGTACAGGAATTCTACATGGCGGTCTTTCACATTGATCTAGCGTGGGATCTGATTCATCACTGCCATGAGTCATTAGCTTTTCCTGGCTTTTGCTTCGTAATTGAGCAAACTCTGAAATTGTCTGTAGGGATTTTTGAGTTTTGTTAATGTTTATTATTCTATGAGTTGTGGTCATCTTAAATTTTCCATAACCCTTTATCTTTGCAAACAACTTTATGCAAAATGCTCCTATTGAGTAGTTCGTCAAATGGTGCATGCATGCAAGATACCAGTAAAAAATTGGAATCCATCGTGAAGATTGCATTTTAAAGGCTCATTTCCATCTTGGCAACCATTGAGCCCTGCTGATATCACTAAAGGAGGTGACGCTCATCTCAACCCGCCACCTCGGGTTTTATGTTCGGGTTATTCTCCTGTTGTGAATTGCAAGCGGCATCCCAATTTAAAAAACACTGCACCATAGAGCTGCAACTGAGTCAACTTGCCTAACTCCCTTTCTCACACAGTGATGAAATCATTCCGGCACCATGTTCATTAATCTTTGCAGTATTGTTCATTAATCTCGATCATGCCTTTTAAACATCCATTTATAACAGCTTGTCGGTCTTGTTCGACCGTTGCCGTTGTTGGTGAATTCTCGATCCTTATCAAAAATTGAAGCACACTATGCAACAAACACATCAAAGCAGAATTAATGGTTCAGCTGCATGCTGGGTCAAGTTTGAAGGTTTTCGGGTGGGCGCTCTATCCTCGGACCAATTTTCTGGCTTCACATTTTTCTGATACCGCAAGCAGCTTGGATAAGACAGTTGTCCACAATCTATGCGATTTCATCTTTCTTTTCAACTTCAGCTGACTGAGCTAACTTTTTTGCTGGTTTGGTTTTCATTCTTTTCTATCTCACATTTGTGCACCCTTCCATCGCAGCATACTGCTTTCTATTGGTTCTCAGTTTGGTAGGTGACTGTGAACAATACTTTATACCTCAATCCTTATTACGAAATTTTCAATTATTCATACATATTCCCCGAACAGTTTTGGTCGATTTGTAGTAAAAGAAAAACTTGGAACCTAAACTTAATTGAGTGGCAGAATAGAGGGATGCAGTTTGTGCCTTAATGATTTCATACATGATGGGAAGGAAGATCATAGTTCCCTGACAGCCCAGCATCATTTGTCATTTTTCCTCTATCAAAATTCCATTTTTCTTTTGTGCTCTTATTAGTTGGTAGGCTTATTGCTTCGGTTAATCTCTGTAAGTGCATAGTTAGTTGCGATCCGAAAGACTACTTTTTCTTGCCACATTATTTTTTTCCTCTCTCTCATTTTCAAGCGCATTATCTTGAGAGGAATGGTTTTACAAAGAGTCACCTTCCTGTGTAAAACAGACAGATATTTGAAACCCAACTCTGGTGCTGATAGTTTTTTTTTTCAAAACCAGTTTGTTTTTTTTGTTTGAAAATTGAATTTGAAAGCCTCATAGGTTTGTTGAGCGATATTGGGAAAATCTTTCAGTGGAAGCTACCTCTGAAACTGACTTCTAATTTCATTTTTTTTTACATCCCGTCAAACAGTATGGCCTGACTGAAGGCATAATGTGAAATAGATTAAATTTTATGTTCATCACATAAAAAAATCCATTTTATTTTTCTGAAATCCCATGTATATATCTGATGATTTCTATAGTGGCTGATTTATATCCTAATGATAACTTTATAATGTTTGGTTAGTTTGTAGGTTATGCTGAGAATTCTTTGTCTTTTCTCTTAATGGTCGTTAAGTGTTTGCTTTAACTCTTCATTGATCATATTAGGAAGATGGAAAAAAATTGCAATCGGTTGAAGTCAGTGTGTTAACGGGGGATGGCAGAAACCATTCATCTCTGCCCACTGGCGTGGCAAACATCAGGGCCTGTCAGGCTTTTTCCTTGTGCGTTTGGGTGTAATATTAAATGAATCTGGCACCTTTAGCTTTGAAAATGGCCATGTATGGTAATTGCCAGTCATGGCGACGACACCCATGTTGTGAGGAAGTGAAGTGTAACCCCCCTTTTCTATTTTCGAAGTCTGTGGCAATCAGCCATTTCACAGTTAATATAAGCATGGCTGTCTGCAATAATGGTTGTAAGGATGGGAAAATGGAAGCACCCTTGCATTTGCTTGATGGGAATCTTGTGAGCATTGTAGGAAACTAGTCTTTCAACATAACAATTAGGCTGATAACTAAGTTTTTAGATTGATGAGTCCTGAATGAGTGTATGACGACTTTCTACAAGCTTTTTTGGAAGCATTTGTCTATTTCCTGTGAGTTTCTTTGAGAGCAGAAGGAGCTTCTTCAAAATTTGTAATTCTCTTTACTTGCAAACATGTTTTCTTCTATTTGAAATTAAATTTTAGTCAAGCCACAACACCCAGCTTGGCTTTGGCAATCAGTGACTTGGCCGTATTTATAATACTGTATATAAACGTGCTACCTACTATGTTATTCGTTTGGTGCTTTCTCCAAGAATATGCTTGTGTTTTGAATAAAAATTACGTGTTTAGGGCTTAGGAGGATATTTTTAAAGGGCTTTCTTGTCAGGAGGAGGCAGACATCATAGATGGTCAAAAAGGAATCGCTCCAGGGGGAATTGAAGCGTTTTTTAAAGACTCATGCTGGAGTTAAGCCGAGGCCAGGGGTGTAACCGTCCATGTTGCATCCTTCCCTTATAGTATTATCATGCCGTGTTGCTGGCAGTTGTTGGGGAGTATTGAAATACTTGTCATAAGCAGTGATTAATGGGAATTCCACCAATAAAACCATTAATCAGGATCGAGAGAATTGATTTTCCCCATCTTTTCCCTCTATAGATGTAGTGCTGTGGTCTTGGCAGGCACTAAAAGTGTAAAGGACAGAAAATGGAATTGTGCAAAGAAAATATTTGTGCCCTTCTGATGCGGTGATAGCCTCTAACAGAAGTAAAATGAAAATACATTTGATTTAGGTTGTGTCAGTTTGAGAAGATTCTCTTTGAATCCTTCATGCTATGCTATGGTATGCTATGCCTTCTAGGCTATACAGAGCTTCAGTTTAGGCTCTGCAACATTGTTACATTGCTGAGTATGACTCACTGGTGACATTATCGACAGCTAATGAAACGTCTGCCTTGCGTAAAGAATCCAATCACGGAACCTGAATTCGCTGAGCATTTTTATCTCATTCAGAGATTTTCCTCTTGTCAATCATGGTTTTGATGGCTTCAGATAGATTCTTCCCTATGACCAAATCCCCACCCCGTTCATCACCCACCATGTTTTATTACCAATGAAACTTTGGTATCAGCAAGGCTTTGCAAGTCTTAAAATCCAACTGGCAGTCTGAAGGAACCAAGCTGATTGTAGTGCACAAAGAATAATGGAATCCTAATTCTGGGAAGGGGATTTTTCTGTGACATAATTAAAACATCATTTATTTTGCTGACCTGTCATGCTGCTTGCATTCAGCGGAAGAGACTCAACGTGAAATTCAGTCTTATTGAAGCTATTGCAAAGCTGGCTGAATCACATTGCGCGCTTAGTTTCAGACAAGTCACAGCGCCAAACAGGATATTTGCACAAACAGATTTAGATGAGGATTGGTAGCTGTAGATCTCGGGCATTTTCTCGTAGTTGGCAGCTGCCAACTGAGACGTAAGGAGGAGCAAACGTGTTGCCCGTGAGTACTCTAGGCTTTACGTGCTTGGACACATTCCTGTTTTTGGATAGGCGGTTTTTGTCTACAAACTAATTAATGATTGGTGTAGGCAGGTGTTGCGTGCTTGGCTTGTCAGGGCGGGGTGGTAAACCAGCGGACATTGCTTCCCAAATACATGTAGCGAAAAATCGAATTGCAATCACAACTAATGCTGCATTTATATTCTGCTTACTTTTTGGCTAAAGAAAGGAGGTAAACGTAATTTCTAACGGGTAGCGTTTAGCTTGACTTCGAAGGGAGAACCTCTTAAATCCCCCCTACTATGCTTCATCAGGGGGATGTACCTCAAATTGTTGCCAATTTGTGGCTCGGCCCATGCTGGATGGCCATTGGGCAATGCACTTGCTTTGTTCTGAGTGTAGCCTCAATGGCAGGATTCTGCGATACTTGTCTATTCGCTCTTACGTGATCACCTTTCATTAAAACGCACTCGGCTAGGTCTTGCAAAGCAGCTATAGCAACTTTTCCAAAAAACTACTTCTAGCATATCCTTCAAGCGATTCTTTATAAACACGCCGCCTCGCGTCTCTTGGAACTTTGCACAAGATGAAGAATAGAGGCCAGATTTTTTTTAGTTGCTGTTACGTCACCGTGCATTCCGAGAACGTTTTTAGCTGCTCAGCGTAACCCGCATCGCTTCGTGACCCGTCTTGAAGAGATTTTCTTTAAGCATCCGCTGCATGGATTAATATTTTAATCCAATCCCGGATTCGGCAAATTACATGCTTGTTGCAGAAAAGCATTTTCCATATCATTGGTTCTTGGTCTTCGCGTTCCGTTCCACTGATTTGTAAAATTGCCGAGGTTCCGTGGCCACATGCTGAAAAAATATTCGCAGTCATTCCAAATCATTCAGCTAAGGAAAGATTTCGCTGGTTTTTCATATGTGCAACCAAGGGTCCGGTCTCAACAAGTAATTCTGTGCGAGTTTGTTCCATGCTACGTTCTTTTGACGAGGAGCCTGACGGCCATATCCATGCTGCACAAAAGCTCCACATAGACCACCTCTACGGCCCATTCGCCATTGATTATGAAAATTGCGTTCATTTATTATATCTGTCAGGACGTCATCCATTAAGCAGCCACCTTCACCAAACTGCGTTCGTAATGTATGCAAGTCTAGTACCGCGTTGGCCCTAGACTAATGCGCAGGCTTGTGAGTGCTCACTACATTTTAGTGCTTTGAAAGGAACTTTGTGCTTCAAATAAATACTCGACCATATAATGACAAACGTGAGTATCTCTTTAGATATTCTTTTTTTGAATATCACCGAAGTTTTATATATTTGATTTGTGTTCTGTCTGTATTTAAACGTCATATGGCTGCCCATTTCCTTTTAGTTTATTGCCGGTGAAATGCTGGTAGTCTTTCTGGTCAAAATATTTGTTGAATTTGTTCAAGGGCTACGGTTTAACCGTATGTTTTGCAGACTAGTTTAGCTGCCAAGTTTTTGTGTGAAATATAGTGAAAATGTTGGGGTTGTCTGTCGACTCGTTTGGCCCGAACCATTTGGGGGAAAAGCTGCATTATCACCCTACCTTGCTGATTTTGTTCTTTTTGGTCTTTCAATTCAAAGCTAGTTACAATTTTGTGTCAATACAAGATAACTATAAAATGTCATGCTTACACGCTGAAATTCGTTAAACTTTGACAGGTCTAATAGCTTTTCTAGACTTTAGGTTGTGACGCGTGCTCGAGATCGACCATTTAACTTATCGGCAATAAAATTGTTGAATTGACAAATCTGTTAACTTCCTATTTTGTCACATTTTTAAAAAGATTTTTACTACCAATGCTTGATAAGTAAAGTTAACACTTTTTGATTGATTTTAAAAGCAAAGGGCCAATCAAGTATTTGTTCAAATTGCTTACCAGATTTCATGCACACTTGTTTTTAGCTAGTTTTAAGAATGTAATAGCATTTTGATTGATGCCAGAAACAAAAATTATTGAATGAAATAATCAAAAGTTAGCGGTAAAAGGACAAATTAAATGTTTAAGGCCTACCGGATGGGAATGGTATATCTATAGAAAAACGCAGAGAAATTGCATGATTTATTCAGTTAGTTTTTGTTGATAGTGTTTTTTACATACTAAATGCAAAAATGAAATTAATATCTATGTACGAAATATTCCCACTTTTTATGTTTATGGGCTGAAATGGAGGATTTCTAAAATTATTTAAAGTATCGAGGGACCACAAATATAGGCTTAGTTATGTTAATTCTTCATGCCGTATCAGCAAATTGATAACTCTTCACGGTCCCAAAAAATCTTTTGGCTGTCCATTTCGTTATACATGATTAAAGTGAAAGAGTATGATTATTTTAATCTTTACATTTTTTATTTGGTTAATTTTCCAAGTTATATGTTACACATGTACAGTATAATTAAATTGATCATATAGTTGCATGTAGGCCCTTGAAGTTTACTATATACTGCTGAACCTGAAATCGATTTGTCATACTAAAAATGTTTCTTGGTGCATTCATGATATTTATATTTTTTTATTTAATTCCGACTAGACATCGAACATTTTTACAAATTAATTTACTTTTGGATGTTGGCTGAAACTTCAATTTATGGTTACTACTTTTGTAGCAAAAGTTGCTGCAAGTTTCAAAATTGATTTAGAGAGCCTATTATTTGAAGGTATACTTCAAGAAAGACGCCAGATTCGATCAAATGTTGTTAGTTGAGTGGGTACAAGAAAAATTTAAGGAAAAATCTTTTGTTTCTCTTGGTCTGCTTTCTTTGTATATGCCCTTCTTATTCAGGTTTATTTCCTGGTATTTAAGGATTAGTTTTCTGCCAAAAGAAGTAAGCTCAAACCATTTGTGCTTTTTAACAGTATTTGTGCATTCTGTATTTGGGAATTCAGTAATGACAAGAAAGGCATAAACATGCTATAGGCTTATTTAATTTTTAAGCCTAAACTGCAAGTTTTGCAGTATACTTATTATTTTTATGTCCAAATGTTCTGTAACGACTAAAACTGTTTAACATTGATAGATTTTTTTTAATATATCATATAAATGATTCCTAATGCAATGCATTTCTAAAATTTTAAAAGTATTTTCTTTGTTCGTTTGCATATGCTATTATTTTTGCCTGTGTTTAAAAAGGCTTACTTTGGTTGTACATAAAAATACTTCTTAATTCAATGAAACGGTGTAATAACAGTAATAGGCTGTAAACAGGAATCATAAAATTCATGAATAATGCATATTTTATATTTGGGCACATTAAAAGCAATTTTATTTGGACTTTCAACAAGTGAAAACTACATTGGACCACAAAGATGCCATGCATCCAAATCTTTGTCATGCACTTATGCCAGCTAATTATATATACTAGCTCAATTTTTTTAAAATCTGTATTACCTTTCATCACGACTGGCCAATAATACTTTACCACATAATTTTTAATATCCTACAACATGGTAATTGTGCCATAAAATGTATTCTTGACTTTTGTCAATAATTCCTATAGTTTGCAGGCTTAATCGGAATGAATTGAAACTTGAAAGAAAGTAATTTGTCGTGTTAGTTTTTATTCCACTCCAGATTATCTGGTATTAGGTTAAGGGATAGTGGGAAGTGGGAACAATTCAAGTACATGTCTTTCAGTCGATTTTTCTTTCTGTCAAAGTAGGAAATGGTGTGGCATTTTTGTTCTCGGGTAAATTAAAGTGTGGCTGACGTCAAATCCAGCATCGGCGATATCTTTGAAATCCACTTAAAAAGAAAAAATTGCAAGGAGAGACAAGTGTTGACCGAGACCTATAGTTCTTTTGTCAAGCGTGAACGTTTCATTGCCGTTGCAACCACTGATTTCCGTTTTTCCGTTCAATAATTTTCTTGGGCGTTCGTGTATCCAATAGAAATCCGAGCTTCTGTCCAGATTTGATTGATTCTCCAGGCTCGTGATGGTCGCTTGGTCGCCAAGCCAACCTGAAATACACAGAAAATCACTTATCCCAAAAGAGCCATTTGTCCATGCCACGACACAATTCACTTGTTAAAAACTGACACACTGAAAAGTGTCTCTTTGGGATTACTCAAAGGTCCTTGATACTTGGCATGATTGGATCAAGTGAGATAGTTGCCAAGGATGACAAAAAGGATGCTTTTGTGGTTGACCAGTATGGCGGCTGTTATTCGTTTTTATATTTCTCAATAAATTAACCAGTAAGGCTCTTCTAACCCAGTGAATGCTATTCTCCACCCCCATTATACATCTACTCACAGTGGACAAAAGGCTTGACAGATAATCTGAAGTGTTTTGGATGAGCAGTTGTCACCTATCGTTATAAAGCTTTGTAAAAGAAAAACAAATAACATATCAATCGCGCTATCTGCAGTGTTGCAGTAATACTGATGTTGTGTATATACAGTAGGTCCGGCAATAATTAATTGGCAAATAGTTTTTCCTGCGTGTTTGAAGTTTATACATTTAAATACAAGTCTGTTAACTTTAAATTCTTAAGAGTAAAACTCTGTATTAATTTAAAAATAAGGATAAAATTGGCATTTCTGGAAGATTGATTAGTTTCTGAAAGCTAAGCAGCCATGCGTCTCTGATAGATTTGGGCATAATAAAATGTAACATTTTAATAATTTGTGTAGCTTAAATTTACTAGTATATTCTAGTTATATTTCTTTGATATTCGGTACTCAGGTTTTATTTTGTTTTAAACTGCAGAATTTTGTCAAATAATACATGGTAAATATTCTATTTGAGCAAGAAAAGTCCAAATAGACAAGCCTTCATTCTCTAGCTGCATGATAGTATTATTTACTTGGTAATTTGTGATAATTTATACAGTGTACATTGAACTTGAACATCAGCTTTTTATATTGCCGCTTTAAGCACATTCAGTATTAAAAGAATATTGGTATTACCAGTATGTTGAGACAAATTCTATGAGTTATAAATAACACCACTTTTTATTATTAAACATTTTTTAAAAGTGAATTTAAATTGCATATTTTTATTATTGCTAAAAAAATTTAATGCAAATTGTACATAAATCCAGCAGCTGGAAATTTGAGGACTATCAGTAATTATAGTATTTTCTTTCTATGTGTAGGTAAATTTTCTTAGGGATGATAGTTCTTATTTGCATCTACCGGTAATTTAAAATGGGTTTGTTACTTTATTTATGTTAACAAGGAGTGTGTTGATTTTTAAATAGCTTCACAGCGTTAATCAATTGTATAAGAAATGAGGATAGTTATGCATAAGTTTACAAAGAGAAGGTTATTAGACGCCAGGCAGCGAAAAAAAGTTAAATTATTTAAATGCCCCTAACAAAGATCTCTGCGTGAAAAGACAAATATCTGTGTTGACAGACCAATTGCTCCTGTGCAACCTGTTAGTTTTGTTGGTCCTTTCAGGCAGGGTACATTATAGCATGTTTTTTTTGTTGTTGTAACAATAAGCAGCTACTGCATCCCACCACGCTAAGGCTATAATTCATAGCGATAATAGCGAATTCGCTGCGAGAGAAATATGACGCCATGAATCATACTGTGATAGCTTTCACAATATCATAAGGCGGCGAGCATAGGCTATGCACACAATGTGTGTGTCTGCCTGTAGCTAGCCCATCTATCTAGTTTTCTGTTTGATGTGGATTGAGTGCCATCCATATAGTTAAGTTCTCCTGTGGTACATGATGGATGCAGTTCTCAACGAGATATTGATGTACTTAAAGCAGTTTGATCGCAACCTTCTGGGAGAGACTGTCTAAAAAAAACGCTTCTTACTTTATTTAGCTGGGTGCATGCAAGCAATGCTGTAAGAAATGTTCTGCCTGCGTTTGCAGGGTTGTTTGCTTCTCCGTTTTCTGCGATAATATTTTGAAAAGGCTCGGTATATGCATTAAAAAAAAATTGATAAAACCTTTTAAAGGGCCGTTTTCAAAAATTTGTGATGAGGTCCATTGAAATGACGACCCTATGTTTAAGACATGTAGCAAAAAATTATCGCTGGTAAATACAGAATGTGTGTTACTTATTCTTAATTATTCTACATGTATTCTTATTCCACGTCTTGTTTTGATCAGTATTGGTCCCAACTTTCTCATAAAGGAAGTTTCTCCGTTTTTGTCTTTGTGAGGAACATTGCCCGCATGATTGCTTGATATGGGCAACCATGATGTTGATATTCGTTTGAAAAAAATGTGTTTTTCATGAAAATTGCTCATTTTGTTCGTTGAATTTTACCTGGTGAGGGTTAAAGATAACCGTTATTCTCGGTTATTACTGGATGATGCTGTTTTTCCACGAATCGTTAATCGTGCGGATAGAATTGATGGTATTGTTAGTCCAGCTGCCCTCGGCTTTGCTTTCTGCAGCGTTGATAGTGGTGGCGTTATTACTTTTTGCTAAACCGTTTTAGTATTCACCCTCACGAATTTTCATTTCGTTTTTGAAATGCTCATTTTGGCCTGTCTCTTAACGAAAAGAACTGCGCATATGCCCTGCATGCCTGCCTGCTGTTGCTGATGCTGAAAACATCAAAAGAGAATGGACGGCGTTTGTGGATCAACAATTAAAATGGCACCAAGCTATACTTCCATTTTTCATTCTTAGGAAAAAGTGCCAACTCACTGATGTCAAGACTAGGAAAGAGGGGGTAAAGCAGATAGGACAATAACTACCCCCCACCAATCCACCTACTCGTCTCTTATCCAATACACCCTCTTTTTTTCCTAGCCCCCTCCCCGTTCCATTCCTTATAACCACTAATCTCGTAGACAGTTGTTGATCAAGGACCCCCATCAAGGACCTCCAACTGAACGTCTGCAGGGTGGACTTTTTAGCTTGTGGTCGGCTATTTCTTTGTTCCTTGCAGAATTTTCAGTGGAATTCTATTGCCTAACTTTTTTTTCGTGAACTTTTTTGCTATTTTTTCTACTATGTAATCTTTGGAGCTATAGTTCAATAGGCTGGCAAAGTCATAAGAGGACATATTCAAGATCTCTAGAAAGTCTTGTCTAAGGATTATCTTTCAGTTAAGCAGTATAGGCATAACTGCTGCTTTTGATTTTCATGATATCCATTGAAATTATGTAGGATTAAATGCAGCAGTACGCTTAAATGGACCTATGTACCAGCTCCTTTCTTCTACCATGGTTTAGTCCAAACAGTTCAAAAGAGTGTTGGGCCTTGAAATTTTCTTCAGAGTAATTTTTTTTACAAAGGACAAAGGGATCTGCCATTGGAAATTGGTATTAGTCAATACTTCATGGCTTCGCGATAATTTACCCGGGAATTTACATCACCGACAACACTTTTCCCCCTTTTTTGGCCTTTCGAGCAATTTTGCGATTGTTTAATTTCCATCATTGAGTGACTTTGTTGTAGTATACCTAACGTTTAGCTTCCTTGAAAGGATTCCAATGACTTGCATTTGTTTTCAGGGTTAAATGTTCATGGTGTTTTTGAAGAAAGCTTGGCTCACATTTTACCACACTTCCGACTTGTGTGAAAAAGCTACACTATCTTTACTTGATTCACATTCAGAAAACTGTGCCTCAGCAATATCAAACGGAATATTTACTACTTGTAATGAACATTATCTTTGACCGACTGTACTGGATCCTTTCTATTTTACAATAGACTCCACCTGCCATCTAGCTATCAGTATTCATAATTTTAAATTAATCGGCTTAGTTTGTGTAAATAGGTAAATTCCATGATGATAAATCTGTTGAACCATTGTAACTGATGAAAAAATGTAGTTTGGAATGCGTTTTTATTGGCTCACTATGTTAAACTCTTTCTTACAATTTCTAGGTGAACACGTTGTTTTGGAAAATGGCGAAGAGGCTCGGAAATCAGACCATGATTCTGTTATTGCTGGCCCTTCTTTGACTTCGTCTGAGCTATTGCCCTTACCCGAGGAACTCGATAATATTCCATTAGAAGACTTTGGCTTATCTCTTCCATTTGAAGAATTAACACTTCCTGACGACGAACCTGACGAAATTGTAATTACATGTTTGACTTAAATGCTATTCAAGTAGTCAATGGTGCTAACGAAATAAATAGCCACTATTTAACAAATTATTTTAAATGTAGAATAAGGAAAAGGACGATTCTTCCGAAGGAATACCAGATTCTATTCTACGAGTTGATCGCCAAGACAGTTTTAGCGAGCATTTGCATGAATTGGAAGATATGCTTCAAACAGCACAACTGCATCATGCTCATCCTGGTCGAGCCCTTCAGGTAAATATTTTTTTGTATGTATCAAGTAAATGATTAGGCTAACAATGCATGCTTTCTTCAGACTTCTAAGAAAATGACATATATGATGCGGTATATGTCCAGAATATGTAGTTATCTAGATTGTAAAATTATACCGCATGGAATGTTCTTTAACTGTTGGGACACAGAGTATTTTTCATGAATGCTGGAATTTGTGTGCTGATTGCGTAAATTTGCCATTTTAGCGTTCAACGTCAATTTAGAATCTTTTTTCCCACATGTTAAATCAAGGGTTGATCGCGTCAATTTGATTTTATGGATGTAGACAATGCAATCAATGGTGCATCACTTCTCATGAGAGATCCGCCTTTCATTCACTTTGCTAGTATGCTTCAAAGGATATCACGTACCCATAATTTAGTGTGCTTTTTTTGCTTCAAGAAAAAATGCATTGTTTCCCCAGTTTATATTTTTTTTATGAAACTTAAGATAGCCCCACATGTTTCTTCCTATTGAAAAGTTTTAGGTAAGAAATTCATCACTGAGGTATCACGCATTTTTTCCAGTCCTTGGGAAAAGGGCAGAGGTGATATTTGAAACCCTTTTATAGTTGAATATCTATCTGACATAAAAACATTTTGATTTCGTTGCCTTCTTCGACAATGGTACAAGTCACTTTTTTGATTGAGAAGCTTGTTCAGTTGGTGAGCAAGAGTGGGGAGGGAGATTAAAATTTGAAACCTGAAAAAATATTGCGTAGACGTGCTAGGTGCATGCCTGTGTGGTTCACAAAGTGCCAGCTGTGAAGCCAATGCATCGAATATTAGTCGTGAGTGTAGTAGGAGATATTTAACGATCAACTGAAATGATCAGCGCACTTAAAATTATACACCTGAAATAATAAAGGGCTGGATAAAAACTAGTCAAACCTCGTTGTGACATGATTCCTGCGAACTGTCAATCGTTGTTCTTCCCTAATTTTAATTCCTTAAAACGCTGCAATATTAAAAGGTTTACTTTATCTAAACGAAAATTTTATGTTTAATTAACATCATCCGTTCATGTGAAAAATTCCTTAAAATCGCTAATCCAGAGAGAGTGAAATGAAGGGTTGTTGAGAAAAGCACTTTCCCATCGGTAATTAAATGTAGTCATGTTTGCTGTGCAATTTTTTTCGAATTTTTTGTAATGCTATGAGAAGTGGATCTACCCTACATTATACTGAGAAATGCCAAATTAGATAGTAAATTATGAAGGCCGACTTGTGAGCCAACATTTTTTTGTCATTTAATGCTGAATTTTTAAGCCTATTATCCATGCTAAATGGGCTTCTGCGTAAGCCATTGATATTGCACTGTACGTGCTCATTGTTTGCATACACTAAACAATTTCAGCGTGGCAAAGGTATTCGAGCCACTTCATTCGTTTGCGGGTTTTTTTAGTATGCTTTTAATTGTGGTTGATCTAAAATACGCTCAACCGAAAACCTGCAATCTTGTTATTATAAAGCATTTTGTGAAATGTTTTTGGAGGTTGGACTATTATACCTTTCTTTGGCACATCTTAAGAGGCGAGTACACCCATTTTGTGAGAAATGGTAGCTTTTTCGCAATTGTTTTGCTAACTCTTTAAGAGGGTATTTAAGTAAGTCAGCAACTAGCGGAGTAATTATCCCCGTCCAACCTAGGTGTAAATTGAACCCGTTGCACTGGAATGCAAGTCAGAATTCTGAAGGAAGAAACAATGGTAGGATGTAGACAACGAGAATATAAGAAATTATTTGCGACCATTGTGTAGGGGGAATGTGCGCAATTGTTTTGTTTCCGTAATTTCAATATTTGAACGAAAAACAAAAGTGCACTCTAGCTTGAACGTCATGGTATTAGCTTGATAAAATCGTCGCAGCAGGGTCGTTTCAAAAATTTAAATGACGTTTGGAAACCAATTTCGTGCCGAACATCAGACTCAAGCATCTAAAATTCCCGAAAGACCCATTTCTGGTTCATTAGACTGTGAAGGCAGCGATGCTTAATGTCAAGAGGGCATTCCTTTGTCAGGCATACAGAATCCTTAATTAAAATCCTGGTCTTCACATTAGGTGGTGGCTGCAGATAAGACGGGGATGATGAAATTTACATTAAATGATGCTAATTTTAATTGTGCAAATGATGCTGCTTGGATCAGGCACAATCGAGGCAGCCGTCGGCATAACCTACAATCCTTTTATTGCAGTTTCTTAACTGGGCAATGCGGGTTTTAAATGCGCGGGCACATAGCGAGTAAACTTGAATGCGTGGATCCATACGTGCATGGCCTAGTTTCTACCATGACTACTTGGCCCATTTGAATGCCACAATTATTTTTCCATTATAGCTAATGATTGCATATTGAAATTGAGTGCCACCGCTAGCAGTTGTCGTGACCTGCAATATTGCTTTTGGATGGCATATTCAGCGCACTTTTTATTCTGAATACTTCATTATATCGTTATGCCGTACATCTGGGGAAGTCTCACTAGGTTGACTTGTCAATTAATGCCTCGGTGCTTTCAATACCCCACATGATGGCATGTCTGGTCCAAAACAGATACGCTTTTTGGCAAAATTGCATTATCACGTTAATCTTATAATATGCAGTACAGTATATGTATGAAATCCGTGCTTTCGGATCATAATTATCCATTTTCCACAAATCTGTCTAGCTATTTTCTTAAAGCATGGCTAGTTTGGCAGCCTTCTATGGAAAAGCCATCGACTGACAAGCTTATTTTTGCCGATGTAGTGATATATTCTGATAAAGACTAGTGAGCGACCTGCATATCTAAGCCAGTGCCAACGCAAGGTGATGTTTTCTTAGGCAAATATTTTTTTTATCTGCTGAGCATGAAGTCTGGTTCTTATGTTTCCAAACCATTCCGTTATCCCACAGTTTCATTGTTTCGCTACTTCTATCAAAGGTTGAAAGTTCACATAACTCTTTCACATAGTTTGAAATGTTGGCCACATCTAGGCATTACCTTTATGGTGAAAAATGTGGGCTTTTCACGGTTCATTAGGCTGTGCTCGTTGGGTTTCTAGGGTCCATCTCTGCTTATCTCCGAGCACCTCCCAATGAGTGTGCTAACTGGGTAATTCCTGTGGCTACGCATCATCTGATGGCTTCAAAGTCATTGAACTCTACTGTGGTGGGCAACGGCGTGGGGTGGGAGAGCTTAGATTTTATCCATTGTTCGTCAATGCGATACCTCGTCTTTCTGCAGCACCTCTGAAGTTCTGAAAATCCTGCCTACATGCAATCGTACATCGCTTATCGACTTTGCTAATTTTGACCGGTTCTCCCTGCGGGCCACTTCCCTAGATTCGTACCTGGCTCGATCGTTCGTGTCTCAAAAGTTTAGATAGTTATGCCACCTAAAATCTTCCATGAAGCCCAGCGTGATGCCACGAAAAAACATTCCTCGAGTATTCGTAGCCCATTCACTGTAAAATGTTGATACTCTTGCTGTCATGTTGCTTCAATCAGGGACTGCAGGGCATGACCATTAAATAAAATGAGGGTAACGAGTTGGCTGTGCAAATTCGCATTGTAGGCAAAAACCATTTTTGCTTGAATTTCAGAGAGATGCGAGTGTAAGGGAGGACGTTGTTTTTAGCATATTGAATCAAAAAAGCCAGTTTTCTAATTTATTGTTCAGTGGTTTAGATGTATGCCCTTTAGCATACTATTTTGATGTCATGTCTTATCTGCAGGCATGAAAATAATCCCAAAAGTACAGTGTATATATATATATATTTTTCCCTTAGGGGAAAATACTGTATTTGAATGCCGTTTTGGTTCGCTTTTCAAGCTTAAATGAAAATCGATGAACTTGTTTGTACATACAAAATTAGAACAAATTCAATTTTTTTTGTATTTATCTTTAATGTTGTGATGTTATTACAATATAAAGGGAATTGTTACATTGATCAATCCTATGTTTATTTAACTTCGGTGAGAGTGAACAATGTTATTACTAGATATGAGCCAGAATAGACATAAGGAGTAATAGAATTCAGATAAACAAGTGCCAGAAAATTTACAATGTTCATGTGCATAGCAACACATGCAGTAACTTGCATACAGGAAGTTAATATACACTTAAATGTTATTTGATAAATTCGGGTTTAGAAAACAATTGTCAGAAAACACAATTGCTGTTTTAATCTGATTTTTATATAATTTATTAAAATCTGTTGCATTCCAAACAAATTGGATACGTTTCTTATCCGTTGCTAATATTTGACGTAGATTTGTAAATTGCTATTTTAAAAAGGTTAAGCAGTATTTTTATTCTTGACAACGTTATGTAAATACATTTTTAACACTTCCAAGATTAGCATTTTGCAACTGCATAACCGATATTCTGAAAATAGGTAGTAGCAGTTCAGTTAACTTTTAATGACATGCTAATGTGATAGTTTTAATGCAGTATTTTTCAATTTGCAAAATTTAATTAAATTTTAAAATGACAGCACTTAGTCGATTCAACTTTGTAAAATGTATATTTTTGAAATGTAAATTAGATCATCTTTCACTGTCCAAAATAATAAGCTTTAAGATATGTCATAGTTGGTCAATAGCCGAGGGAGGCTTTATAGAATGACATCGGAATGCCATCTAACAAGTTCAATTTCACTCAACTGATCTTCTTGTGGCCAGACTGGACAGTTTTGATGTTAAAAAAAGGTACAGTGAATGCAATTATAATTGATTTCGAGACACGAGAACTCACTGAATAATCATTGAGAACGAAAATTGGAGGGCTGGCTTTTTACAAATAAAAAAAAAGAATTTAATAAAAATCGCGCCCTTCTGAAGTTCTGAATAGCACCTTCACGGTTTAGTAGAGGGCGAATATGCTAGCTTTTAGGTTTGACTCTTCTTTCCACTTGAATTGCCCATTTGCAACACCGAAGCTTTTGACTACCTCCAGGGTCACTCAGAGCAAGGGCGGAAACAGATTTCTTGGCCTTCTGGCCCACACACTTGACTTCTAATGTACGATTGTCCAAGAGTATAAATCGACAGTGCTTCAAAGAGCATATGCCATTTCATTGCCTGGTCCAAAAGTTGAAAATGTCTCGAAACTTTGAATGCCACGTGTGGTGGTAATTTTCTTGCTCCTGCTTAATTCTGCGCGCGTAGCCGAGTGGGTGGATGCTTATGAAAAAAAGCATAATAACTTGTACAATTTTAACTTTGAACTTTCATTTTAAGTGCTCGTTTGGTAAATGGCACCTACATTTACCTTGTTGTGAATTTATTAAGCTCCTTTGTTTATTCTATTAAAGGAAAGCCACAACTCCCCACTTGTGCCATTGCTCAAATTTTTGCTAACCTTCTTCACTTATCTTACGAATAATTTTGTTGACTTTATTCAAAAATTTCCTTCTTGATGTACGGTAGCAAATGCCATGTTTTTCTTTCATTTTTTATCCTGCCTGAGCAAATTTGTTCTGCGTTTGAAAATGCGTGTACATGTACATTGTTTTGTTCATGGCTCATCATAGTTCTTCACGAATGCGCAGTTTTCCTTCGGTTTTCCCATTTGCGTAATCTCTTGTCCATTAGTTAATTAATTTATTGGTGATGGTTGGACAATGCGGTTTGAGCATAGTACTTGCCATTCTATTTCCCAGCTAGCTAAGGATTAAACCTTTATTATCGCATCCTTTAAGAACGCTAATTGAAATACTTCTTTAAAAAATATATTTATCATATTGTTCAGCTTGCTGGTTGATGGAACTGGTTTGTTCGAAGGCTAAAAAATAATACGCAAGGTTTCATGCTTTTATACTTAACTTGTTAAAGTTCAGGTGTGCTGGTAATGTTTTCCTTGTATTTTGTACCAGCTAAGTAATTTATCCGGAAATCCGGAAAATTAGGCAATTTGTTATACCTTGGGAAACGTGGGGTTTCTTAGTTACTTAGTAGAACAAACTCTTGCAAATATATTTTGATAAACATTTTCCTTTAAAACCAAACAAACTAATAAACTAAATTGCACTCGTGTTTTAGTAACGTCTGGTTATGTGCATAATATCATAGTTTATAAAAAATAAAAGTTGTAGTTGTAAGATTCTGACGAGAGCAAATTCACTGCTGCTATAGGCTGAAATGGGGCCTTTATAATGTATTTGAATGCAGTTGTCAGCACATTATTGATACATATCATTGGTTTGGTCCAAAGTGATTGACATTATTTAAATGTTGAGAGAAATCTTTTTGCCGTTCTTGACTTATTTGAATATTTATTTAATCTCCACCGAATTGTGGTATTTCTAGTAATTTAATAAGCGGCTACGATTAAATTATGTACATTTCCATTGAGCAATTCTGTTTTGCAGATAATCATAAAATAATTTTGATATCGTTTGCCTCTTATGGAATGTGTGAACTGTTGAGAGCCAAATTAAATAGAAAATAAAAGAGATACTTCTGGTTTTTCCCCCTTTTTCCCTACGATATGGTAATTAAGCTCATCCATTATCATTTCAGGAAAGATACGATTATAGTAATTTAGAATTGAGAAGCATTTGACTGCTTTTTCCCTCTAGGACCCATTTTTTTCTCTCGAAAGTTATCGCTGTTTCCTGATCAAAGAATAACTGGAGTTTTGTTATTGCGAAATAAAATCCTCTTTGTGAAATACAGTAGAACCTCCTAAGTTGACCACATCCATATGTTGACCACCTCCTTATGTTGACCAAATTTTCATACA
>JAQGBX010001057.1:0-27896 GCA_034698745.1 Megaphyllum sjaelandicum
AACCTTTCTTTTCAAATTGCTCACCGCTGACTTTGTCCTTAATGACGCGCGATTTTGAGAACCGTTTTCAGAAATTAAATCCTCAAACTTTGCTTAAAATGTAAGTGCAACCGCTGTTCATTTGTCGGTAATAATTAACGAGCTTGTTTTCTTTAGCGCCATTCCCTCATGCTTTTTTCTGCTGTATGTGTTGCTCGTCCTCTAATCACGCTTTATGTATAATGTGCTTTTAATTAATCATCCATGCTGATGGCTAGGAAACTATCTATGTCCTAGGGATATGTATTGTTCATCAGATTTAAGCTGTATATTTATATCCCTACGCTGGCGATCTTTCAAAATGATTGTTGTATCACAAACTTCTGGTAGGCTAGAATGATTTCGTCTTGAAACCATTTTATGCTAAATCTGATGTATTTTGCCATGTCACTGGTCATCGGTGGTGGTGCCCATGACCCATGGTACAATTGCCATGAATTTTAAAACGCAACATATACTGTATATATTTACAGTGTATTTAAAAATATTACGAGTATATACTGTATTTTCAACACATTTTCATATAAGTGTATGTTAAATTATTGTTAAATGGTAAATTTACTGCGATACATTACGAATGTACTTACATAAGCGTGGAAAAACGAGGTTCCCCCAGGCCTGAAAAAGTCAGGGAAGAATGACTTTTGAAAAAGTCTGGGAAATTCAACGTATTCATGTTGTCACGATCCAAATTAAATGCTTCTTCATGGATAACTCAGGATCCATTTGCAAACTTTTTAAAAAATATCCGGTACAAATTTACAACAATTTTCCGAGGACAAATTTGCTATATTTTCAACAATTTACGAAAACAAGTTTGCAAAATCTTAGCAGTTTTCAAAGACAAAATGCCGAGATTTCCCACGTTTTCTGAGTCTAATTTTGTGAAAATTTTAATTGTTTCGAGTAGTCATTCGTACAATTCTGAACAGTTTACGAGGAGAAATTTTCAACAGATTCTAAGGAAAAATTGGAAAAATTCTCAACCTTTTCAGATTCAAATTTTCAAAATTTTACTGACTTTTCCGAGCACAAATTTGCAAAAATTGTAACATTTTCCAAATACCAATATGTAAAATTTTCAGAAACTTTTCATGCTAATTTTTCAAATTATCGACACAAAGCAAGACTTGCTAAATCGTAGAAATTGCATTAATTGGCCCGTATACATGGAATGTGCATACTGTATGTGAATTTTGTCGTTGGTCAGGGAAGTTTGTTTAAAAACCTGTAAAAGACAGGGAAGTCGAATACGTATTTCTGGGGGACTCTGAAAAAATATTCAGCGAATGCAGTAATATAGTATTTTATATATTTTTTAATATATTATCGTGGGTAAAGAATTACTTCGAATCTAAATTATTATCCCTTTCTAGGGATGATCTCTGGATGTAGCAAAATGTTTATGCTGGTCGGATGCACTTTAATCTTAGATTAAATGTGGTGAAGTGTAGTGCAATATGTGTCCATTAGTAAATTATCTGGAGATATTCCTCTAATAGATAATAATGTAACTGGTGAAGAAAAGTTGCGAATTTGTACCATTTTTAGGTCATGGCCTTCAGTTGAGACTGCTGAGTTAATAACTGAACCAGCATTATAATGTCGGAAGAATGCAGTGCTTTTAGCACCGGATGTAGCCCTCGGCTGTTGCAAATATTTAGCCCATTATGTGGCACCTTTTCAGCTTTTTTAAAGGTGTTGGCCCTTAAAAAACCTTTTTGTTACCGTTCTGCACTCTAATAACCCATATGCATGAAGTCAGCAGTTTTAAGCAGGCATTACGTTGTGTATTATTTTTTTGAATGAATGTCATGGTCACCATGTAATGTTACGAACTAATGTCCATCTCAAGAGGTTTGAATAGAGGTACTCAGACGGAAACTTACGAAGGACACTCGTTGCAGTCGTGCATTTTTTAAACCAAATAGCGTGTTGGTATTGCACGCGTGGTTTCACGACTGCCAAAGTACGATTCGTGATTAAGATTGTCCGAGTACCCCTATTTATATTATTCGACTGGTTTACGTTTTGAACTACATTTTCAACATTCGTCCGCGTTTAATTGACTGGTGTACTTCTCGGGCGTGAAACTAAACATGTAGGGATTTGGGAGACAGGCATATCCTCTATATTGTTGAGGTAGTTTAAATTTTTTTTTTGTTTAAAAAAAGTTGGCATTTACCTCTTGTTTATGGAATGAAAATTGCGCATTATTTGATTTCTCGTTATTTTAATGAACTCGGGTAATCTCGAACTGGTTTCACTTCAGATTTTTTTTTTATTTGTATTTCTTATACTAACATCCTATATGTTTCTGCAGTTTGAACGGTTGCTCAAGCTGTCCTTGAATTAGTCCGGTTTATTGCTTTAATAACGTAACTGTCCCGACAGTAATAATTTCCTAGATAACAACTCCATAATGTATTCAGCGTACATAAAAAGGAGTGGTAGACGAATTGACTTTAAAGTTTATGTAGTTTGTTTAGATTCAAGTGGACAGGAAGACATTAAAATTCGCTGGGCTTTAATTTTTTACTTTTGAGCTTAGAAAGCCATTTTTGCGCGAGCGAGGATGATCATCTTTATAAGAGGGTTTAAAAATTGTTTTCGGTAACAAATTAGGGTACCCTCAGACCTGGAAAAGTCAGGGAACTTTTAAATGTCAGGGAAATTTGACGTATTTATGTTGTCAAAATCCAAAATGAATGCTTCTGCTTGGTTAAGATATATTTACAAAAATGTTAACGTAGTCCAAGGATAAATTTGCACAATTTTCAACAGTTTCTAATGACGAATTCGTAAAATTTTAACAGTTGCCGAGGACAAATTTGCAAACTTTTCCACATTTTCCGAAGACAAACTTGCAACATTTTTGCATCTTTTCTCAAGACAAACTTGCAAAATTGTGCAAATGTTTGAACAGTTTTCTAAGGACAAGTTTGCAAAATTTTCCATAGTTTCTGAAGAAGAACTTGCAAAATTATCCACGTTTTCCGAACACAAATTTGCAAAATTGTTAAACTTAATACAAGTTTACAAGATTTCTAAGCACAATTTTCCTATAGGATTATTTTGAAAAATATCCACAATTGTCAATAGTAAATTTTGCAAAACATTAAATATTTCCTATGTAGATTTTGCGAAATCGTGGATGACATGATCATTGGTCAGGGAAATTTGTTTGAAAAAACCTGGAAAGGTCAGGGTATCCTGTAACATTTAGTAATTGGATAATTTAGCTTGCGCAAAAATGGTGAAATACACGTTATGTAGCTTCTCAGGTCTAAATTTATTCTTTATGCCTATTTACAATTTGAAATAATTTAAGAAAGGCGAAAATTGTAAATTACTTAGGCAGAATTGCCGAAAGGCTTTCAACAGAAGTTCAAATTTCTCGTAAAAATCACACCATTTAAAAAAAAAAATTAGCCAAATTGCCTTCATTAGAATCTCAGACAGAAGCTACGCAGATAGCAATTTGGCAGCATTGAAGTCACGTGACTAAAAATAGTCTTATGGCGAATTCTACTGGTCCAAAAAATCTGCACCGGTGTATACCGTATGTACGTTTCTGCACCCGTTCCATTCGGCTGGGAAATGGTGCATACTTCAGTGAGGTGGGTGCACCTTACGTTCCGTATTCGTCTGGTTACATCCCGTGCACCGGGTGTACACCACCTGCACCCAACATGGCGGATTATGTTTCGTCTGCTTTTCTTCAACGAAAGAAAGAAACACGGCTCGATCTTCAAACTTGGCGCTGCTTGGACAGACACCGTCCAAATTTGTATTTTTAAAACATTTCGCAAATTATTTCGGTCGAAATGGCTGGAACCATGGTGTTCGAATTAAGCGGCTTTCCTTTCGCGCATGCCAAAATGGTGCTATCTGCGAAACTTCTGTCCGAGCAACCCCTATTTCGACCGTCCGACCTACTTTTGTTTTCTACCCCCCTTTTTTTTCAATACCCTCTCACAAACTCGATGACTTGGCAACGAGTATTCCAACAAGAAAAACTCCCAATGTTTCGTACAGGTGACACGTATCCACTCGCGCTGCGTCCCGATTATTGCGGTTACATCCCGAAACGAGGTCAGCCCAGAATCCTAAACGAGGACGAGGAAGCCACCATCGTGAAGTACATCACGGATATGGCGGCCATTGGCCGGCCAGTGACGAGGAGGCGAGTGCTGGAGTACGGCAACACCCTGTTGAGAAGGGAAGGTAGAATACCCACGGGAAGCATCCATTGCAATCCGGAGAAGGGCCTCTCCAACGACTGGTGGAAAGAGTTCAAGAAACGACATCCTGGACTTCCGGTCAAGAATCCCTCGTCCACGCCGACGCCGGTGCCCGGACAGCAGTCGCAATTGGTCGGCAGCGACGACCAGTTCTGAACTGGGGTTGCCGACGATGACCAGCTCTGACCGCGGGGTCAAGTTGCAGGTGGACTGACGCTTTGGATGGGGTTTTGCTTTTGTCCTTTTTCCAGAAAAAAAAGAGAAGAGGACCCACCCACTTACTCCGCCTTACTCGTGCGCTGTCTGTTGCAGAATGGAAACGGAAATAATTTCTGATGCAGGGTTTTAAGGAGATCTAGAAATGCTAAAAATCTAGCGTGCTAAAAATTATGCGTTATTTATAAGTAATTAATATGCTTTCGTTGTAAGGAAGGATTATAACTTGCACATTTATCTGGAAGTCCAACGAGAGTCCACTCTCTCGGAGTAGGACTCGACTACCCCTAGGGTGTTCAGCTTTTAATAACAATTTAGAATTCTTTTTATTTTTTTTTATAAAATAAACTAAAATAAATTGAATATTTTATAAAATATAAGTTTTTGGTGGATGAACCACTCTTCACGAGGGAAAATAAATCTTGGAATGTTATTTCAGGATTATAGCTTCAAAATCTATTTTTTATAAAATAAACTAGGAAAGCATGCAAAATCGATTCTGTTTGTGCATTCTTTCCAAATTTATTTCATAATTACATAATAAAATTAACTGTAAAACATTAAACATTTGATAAAAATTAAGTTTTGATTGGAAAAATCACACTCTTTGCAGGGGAAAAATAAATCTCGAAATTTTAATTATGGATTATAGCTTCCGAATAATTTTAAAAAAATTAAAAAAAAACTAATAGCCTAGGGTAGATGAGTCGTACTACAAACGGGATACAAATCTCGACGAATAAATCCTTTCTTAAAAATCAAGATTTATTTTCCACTCGATGTAGTGGAAATCTTGAAGTAATAATCCTTCCTTAAACCGGAAGTGTATCGTAATTGTTAGCATCGCTGATACGGCGTTCTAGATGGACTTAACAATGAACTAGCTAGTGGAGAGGTCGTCGTGTATAAAGTTTGAAGAATGATGCTCGAACTTGATCTTGTGTAAATATCTATTTCGGGGGAGTTGAGACAGACTTTCGCTGTTACTGCTTCCAAGAAAAGAATTAATTATTGAAAATAATAATAATAACGAAAGAAAACAAGTTTATATTATGCCATATGCCTAAGCGAATATGCCCTCTTAGGAAATAGGCGAACTTATACCGGTGTTGTCTACGTTCAGATCCAATTTTCTGTTGGTTCGTTCGAGAGAATAATCTAAAAAAAATTTATTTCTTATATTTAAATGTTTTGTCGTAAAGCGTGTCCCGAGAAATATGATGATAATGAGAGAAAAAAAATGTTTTATAATCGATCGATACATGCCAGAAAAGATGCCATTTTTATTTTTGCATAGATATCTGTATCGAAGTTGTAATCCTCGTTGTTAACTTTTCTAATTTTAAAAGATTCGTCCTCATTATTTTTGTTTTGTCGTCCAAATCCCCCCCTACCCCCCATTTTTTCTGTAATAAGCCATCATTTGATCCGTTAAGGGTGCGATAAACCCGACGAATTACGTCGGGCGTTAATATCATGTTAATTTCTTACCATGGAGAAATCATCCCTGTTAATATGTTAGTTTTTATTTTTATTATTTGTTTGTCCGTTTACTAAAATTTAATTTTCAAGCCTTTGAAATCGAACGGAGAGAAATCTGTTTTCGACTAAAAAATAGATCCCTTGCCGGTGAAATATTCGCACCAAGAAGTGCCTATTCAAGATTTACACCGATATGTAACCAAATTCGGTCTTTTGACCTTTGGTTGGTTCTCGTTATTTACCGTATTCACGTCAGTACTGGTATCATCTTATTAACATCTATTCCATCCTCAAGTGGTTGGTCATTCAAAGGATACTCCAATGCGAAATTTAAAAATGCACAACCGAGTTTATTATTTCAAAGTTTCGCCTTAAATTTTCACCAGGATCAAATTGCGTGATAGATTTAAATTTCCACATTGTTTTGTTGTTGTTCCTATTATGCATTTTAACATGCCTTAAACATACCCGAACCTTATTAGTAGTTCACTAAATGTTAGAGTATACCTAACTTAATAATAATATTATGGAAAATTTCATATATTTATGATGAACAACTTTCTATGAATTGAAATAACCTCATTCATATCATTTTTATATCATTTCTTGAAAAATATTCTATGAATTGAAATACATGAAATTTATTGAAAATTTTTTATTTAATTATACATAAAACACTACATAGTTATTTGAAAAACGTGTGAAAAAATGGTACGCGTATTTAAATATACAGTGTATATACCTAAAATACACAATCATGATAGAAAAATATGTAATGCACATGGAATTTATCCAAAAAAATTAATTTATTTAATTATACCTATAAACACAAAAAATTTAATGTATTGTGTAAGGAATGAAAAAAATTTCTATGAATCAAAATATACGGAATTTTTTTTTGTATAAATCGAGTTAACCGAATTCTATATGTATTAAAATATACCTAAATACATATGGAATTTATGTAAAAAAACTAATCTATACGTATATTTAAATATATTTAAAAATGCAAAGAATTTATTGTGGAACGAATGAAAAAATCTACATGTTAAAATATTTAAAATACACACGACATTTTTTATAAAAACGAGTTAACTGAATTCTATATCTACATGTATTTAAATTTACCTCAATTACATATAGAATTTATTGAAAAAACGAGTGAAAAAAGATATATTTATTTTAAAATACATAAAAAGCCACATGGAATTTACATGTATTCAAAATACGAATGGAAAAATACACGTTTAGTGAACTAGTCTAATAAAGTTGAAGGTTATATTTTACTTTATGATGCGTATAGTATCGAAATTAAATGTATTTCTTCATGTAGTTATGCTCCTGATGAAGTTTTTGGGCGAAACATTGAGCTTAGCTGCGAAATAATAAATTTGTTCCTGGCTCTTTAAATGTCACATTGAAGTAGCATCCTTATTAACCGTTACGTTAATAATTTTTACGCTGATAATTAATCTCTGAGACCGTTGCCCTAATTCATCCCGATTAATCCACGTTATGAAATAGCAGTTTAACTCTATTTTTAAGCAACTCAAATTACCGGTGAAATCAACTCTAGTCTTTATTTTTGGAATGTTACGAGGGGCATGTTGAGTTGCTATTTGTAACTTTTTGTTTAACCAAACAGTAGCAATAGTATTTTTATAGACTCAGTTTGGTAGGCCGCTTAATAACCTATCAGAATGTTACTTGTTATCCATACCTCTAAAATCCCATAGTGAATTTATCTCACCGCATTAATTCATGTCTGATATCATTTCTGGGACGATTTGTTTCGTTCGTAAACAGGTCGTGTTTTGACGATCCGAAAAATTGAAACAAATAAAGCTGAAATTGGATTATTTCTTATAGTATAGGAAAGTGTACAGTGTAAAGAATTAGCCAGTGTTGAGGAAATGAATGACAAATTTATCGCATTGTTATAGAAATTGCGAGTGTATTGTCATAAAAATCAAAACTAAATAGATAAAGATGCGTACAGGAATCAAAACTATTGTAAATCAGAGTGAGAAAAAAATATTTCTTTTTCTAGCTATTATGGCACTCATGCCTAAAATGTTGAAAATTTAATGCATAGGCCTACTTTCGTCTTATGGAATAATTATAACTTCCAGATTTATGTCATTAAACAGATTTTTATAGTTGTTTGATAATTAATAAACTTGGAAAGTATGCAGCATAGTTATTTATTATGTTAACCCATATTGGAAATGCATCTGAATTGTTGAAATAAATTTTCGATTAATTTGGAAAGTTATTATTTAATTGCGAAATGCATTTCACAACGCATATGGGAAAATTATATTGAAATTTCTCACTAGTCCCAAATCTACCCCAATCGTTTTTTGAGTTTTCAGTCATCAGATTGAAACTCATTTTGTTATCGTTCAGTTTATTATATGTATAGGACAGGGTTCCCCCAGACCTGGAAAACCTGGAGAAGTTTTGGAAGAATAAGTTATTTTTGAAGAAGTCAGGGAAATTCAACGTATTAATGTTGTCACATTTCAAAATTAATATTTCCACGCGATAAGCTCAGGCTCATTTGCAAATTTTTAAAATTTTTCTTACTACAAATTTGTAAAATTTTCACCAATTTTTGAGGACCAATTTGCAAACATTTCAATTTTCGGGATTTGCAAAATTTTCAGCACAAATTTAAATTTTTAATTTTTTCTTTAAATTGTTTTCGAGTTAAGATTTGTAAAATTTTCAACAGTTTCCGAGGACAAATTTGCAGAATCCTCAACCTTTTCAGAGTACAAATTTCCAACATTTTCTACATTTTCTGAATAGAAATTTGCTACATTTTGACATGCTAAATAGTACAATTTTCCTTTTTAATTTTGAATATTTTTTAAAATTACTATTAGTAAATTTTTCAAATTTTGTCTTGTGTGTCTATTTTGCAAAAATGTGAATAACATCGACATGTGTCAATTTTGAGATTGCCATTGGTCAGGGAAATTTGTTTAAAAACCTGGAATTGTCAGGGAAGTTGAAAATGAAATTTCTGGGGAACCCTGTTTATGGAAATGTCCGCAAAAAATAAAATAATCCAAGCTCTAGTACTCTTGACAAATTCTTTGATTTTGAGTAGAGTAGCAACTCTTTTATCCCGGTAAACGTTTTCATTTTTTGATTCGATCGAAACAATTAAGTCTCAGATTTGATTTCAGAATATTTAATACTTTTTATTTCTTCAACTCCGCATTAATCCTCCCAAATAACATATCGTAGAAACTAATTCCGCATCTGTACATAGCGCCATCATTTATTATCGTTGTCCGGTTTATCTCTCCGCAAATGTTTTCATCTCTTTTTGACTTTTCACGTTTATTAACCGTTTTTATATACATTTATTCCATTTTTTTTTTAAAATAAGCGCGTTGGCTTTATTCCCAACCGAGAAACACCCGGTGATTCCACCTACCAAAGTAATTACTAATCTAACATTTGTTTTATTTTTACTAATCAAAACGCAGTAACCGCATCCGTGGACACTTCCCCATTACCCCCTACCCCCCTCACCTCCATTTTTTGTTAATTATAGTTGTTTCTTTATTATTGAAAAATTATATATTCTATAGCTCCTGAATAACAAACTCTTTGAAATCGTTAATCCAATTCGTATGGGCATATACGGAATTTGAGTACCGTTCGGTACCTGTTCCGTCTATTTTTTTTAATTGTTTTAAGAAAAAGTGCATTATTCACGATAATCACATTCGTTTTATTTCTGTTTTTTATATAAAACCACACACTCACACTAAGGACAAGGACGTGCTAGCGCTTTTAATGTCATTCGCATTCTCGTTCGTTTATTTTCTGTTTTGTTGAAAGTTTTAATCCTATGAATGATTCGGAAATTTGTTGCAGAATAGTTTTATTTTTTGGGAAAAATCGTTGTTATTCATTTGTTGCTTTTTTTTCCGTTTGCAGTTATGTTTATCTTTTACACCCGGTTGAAAAGAAAAGGTTATGATTGACGTTTATGTAAAATTTTGACATGTATGGAAATGTTAACCCGTGTTTCTAACATGCCCAATATTTTGCATCTATGGTATACTGTATGGCAGACTATCGATTATTCGTTTAGAAATACGAGATGTTTGGGTAAATTTTCTGTAGGAAAGATGATAGTTTTTAAAAATACTGGAAACAAAGGGTTATTTGAAATAACTCTTGTTTTGAAAAAGGTTATTTTGTTTGAGGAAAGCTTGTTTTGTTTAGAAAAAAAAACTTATTCTGTTTTAAAAAACTTTTTTTGGTTTGGTAAAGACTTATTTTGTTTTAAAAAGTTATTGTTTTGAACAAAGAAAAGATTGTTTTGAAAAAAGCTTAATTGTTCTGTTTTTTAAAAAAATATGTTGGTTTGGGAAAGACTTATTTTGTTTTGAATAAAAGTTATTTTGTTTCTAAAAAAACCTAATTTTTTTAAAGTATTTATAATTTCGCTTTTTTTGGAACTGGTTTTGAGAACATCCTTGTTAATTTTTGTTTATGAAAAGTCTCGTTGATAAAAATCTATGTAGAAAAAATCTTACTAGGGGAAATTGTAATTTTATTTGAGTTGTGTAGTTTTATTGGAAAAATCGTCAGTTTCGTCATCGTTTGAGGAAATGCGATTACTTTTTTTGTGACAAAAATGAAACATTTCATCTTGCTTAGTTTGTTTCAATGAGGATCTTGGATAATCGAGAGCCTGCTACATACATTAACTTTTTCACCGGGGTATCTAAACTCCATTTATTTGGTCGAGCCATTATTTCATTCATCCAAGCATTATGTTATTTCATGAAATTGTTCGCGAATGCGTCCGTGCCCCCCCCCCCCAACACTTTTACCGCTAGTTACTGTTAAGCGATATGTCGAGTCAATGTCATTCACACTTAGTAAGTTTACTAAGTGCGAATGTGTTTGCGGTTGAAACCATCATAAGAAAGAGCAAAAAGAAAGATAGAAAGAGATGAGAAAGTTGATTTTAGGCTAGTCTGCTTTTGTTACGTTGCTCGTTTTTGAACAAAAGAATTGTTGCTTGTTGTTCATATTTTGAGCTTGTTAAGAGTAATGTCTGTTAATGAATGGAAGAAGCTAAGTTTGGCTATGGACGTAAATAGGACCCGAGGCTTTGGCAGTTTATATATGCGTTTTGTATTACTGTTTAAATTTCTTTTTTTCACGATAAATCAGTGTGCAAATCCTGAAAATGTTAACGAATTAATTTAAATTCGTGTAAAAGTTTGTTTTTCACTCGAAACTAACTTTTTAATGACACGTTTGTAAATTCTAAAAATGCTAACGAACTAATTATTAATTATAATTATTTGGTCTCATTGTTATGACTAGAAATTTTATGTTTTTGACTGTAATCCTGAAGATGCTAACGAATTAATTCTTTATTTTGTCATATTTGATAGTTTTTTTTACAATAAATCTAAATGTGTCCAAATTTATAAAATGCAACAGAATTATCATTATTTATACTGTATAATTATTTTATTTCGTTGAATGCTTGTGATTATACATTATTTCTTTTGGACGGTAAATCTAAACGTATCAATTCCTGTAAAAGTTTAAGAATTAATTTAACTTTCTAAAAAAATTTATTTTAATAATATTTTTTAGAATTTTTGCTAATTTTTCTTTCTTTCTTGTATATTTTCACTCGAAATTTTTTTTAATATATGTGTAGATATTAACGCGTGCAAAAGATTGAGTTGTTTGAGAAATTTAAAGGATTTTGCCAACACTAATAGCGGACTAGATTTTTCTTTTAGGAAAGTATTGGAAGATTTTCAAGGTTCAAGATTTTATAGATAGTGAACATCTTTTCAATGCTTTCTTTATAAATATCAACCGGTGTCGGTATTGGACGCTATTTGTTTAAAATTGAACAATAATATATAAACTGCTCGGGCCTACCTCACTTAATAAGAACTTTTACACAGATTGGATTTATCCCATTTTGATACATACATGTATATTGCGTATAAAGAACGTTAGCGAATTCTTTTTAAAGTTTTGTTCAGAGTATTTTTCCAAGAAAAAAAAGCTGTATATTTTAAAAAAAAGTGAACTATTTTTGAATACACAAAGAGTAATAACGATGTTAGAAACGCACGGTGTCAACCTGCTTTTTATCTTTTCCCACCATTTACGAGAGTATATTATATGCACATTTATCGAATTTCTTTTTTGTAAATACTTTTATCTGTACTTTATTAAGAAATATGTTTGTATATTGTGGATCTATGCAAGACGAGGTGTTTGTTTGGCGAAAAAAATCAACATTTCCCCTCTTTAATTCCCGGTATTTCAATCGAAGAGATTTGTACGATGTTTTGAATTCTCGTGAAAACGACAACGTTATTTTGGTTATCTTGAGATGAAAACGAAAAATGTTATTGTATGAAGATAATGCAAGTTATGCACAAAATATCAAGTTTGCTTCCAAGAACCATTTTGGAATTGAAAGTTTTAGGTAGTGAAATCGCTGTAATGACATTGTTGAATATTGCACATATCGATGTCGTAATTTATTGCAACATCAGTTGCTTGAAATCAATCTCAAGCACTGTCTCAAGGCTCATTTTGGTCGCACTATGCAACGTTTTGAATTATTGATTCCTGTTGAGTGAAACAGCTTTCAGAATGTAGAAGTGAAGTGCTTGAATTAGATCAGTTATTTGATAATTCTTGGAACAAAGTTTTAAGAGGGTGTTTAATGGCCCGTTCTCCATGGGAATTATTCCACGATTGTCTTAGCCGTATAATTAATTATTTTCCAGAATTCTTGACAGTGGGAAACTGGGAATGATTATTTCAATTGTGAATTGATATTAACATTTGGGAAATTTAAAAATGAGAATTTCCCAATTTCATGCTGCTATCTTTTGTTATTTACATGAAAACAAAATAATATCGAATAATTCAGAGAAGAAGAATTTATTTTGAAAAAGTTTGGGAAATTCAATGTATTACTGTTGTCACAATTCAAAATTAATGCTTCTACGTGGTTAGCTCAGGGCCCATTTGCAAACTTTTTAAGAATTTCCTAATGTAAGTTTAATTTTCATTAATTTTCGAGGACAAATTTGCAAAATTTTTAACAGTTTCGGAAGGCAAATTTGAAAAATTTTCCTCTTTTTCCGAGTACACATTTGAAAAATATTTCACACATTTTCCAAGAAATAATTTGCAAACTTTTTAACAGATTCTGAGGACAAATTTGTAAAATTGTCAACCTTTTCAGAGTACAAATTTGCCAAACGTTCAACATTTTTCCCTAATACAGATTGACATTTTTAAATTTTTCAGTATATTGAAAGTTGTCCTTTTCCATTTTGCAAAATCGTGGAACCTGGAAAAATCAAAGAAGTTGAATATGAAATTTTTGGGGGAAACTGGAAATTTTGTATTATTACGCCAAAAATTATTTTCAAAATATTTCCAACGGAGAATGATGACCTTCTAGAACATCCTCTTCAATCAAAACCTTGTTTTCATATCATGATTGATATGTTGGCTGGTAGCATTTTGTTAAATTTGGTTTTACAACACAACACACACATCCCATGATCCCATTGTTTGTAACTGATTTTTTTAATTACCGTTTATATACATTGTTGCATTGTTAGAGTTCGAAAGGTTTTGTTTCATTTTAGTGGCAGATTTTAAAAGTTTTCTAAATTAATTCGTCGCAGCAAGTGCGAATACATTTAAGGAACTTCCATTTACACATTTTAATACTGCAATACTTACATAATTCGATCATCTTTTTAGATTTAGATATCATATAAAATCAAAATAATTAGTGACAGATAAGAAAATTGTTGTTTAACACGATAAACTACTGCCAATAACGTAATTGAACGTTAATGAATGATCATTGAACACTCGAATGTCAGTTGTATTCAGTTTTACCCAGTGTTTAGTTAGTGTCTTGGTGCCAATTGCCTAAATTAGGCAAAAAGTCATTATAATATCAGAAAACATTGGTGGCTGATTGTAACTAGGCTTCAACAATAGATTTCTTTCAATTGCCCCAACAACAATATTAACATCATTTGGTTCGTTTCTTCAGATTTGTACGAAATGCATCAGATGCGTACTTCTTTGATGTCAGTATGCTAGGAAGTGCCTAACCCATTATTTGCTCATTTCAAGCAAAAAAATCTCAATTTTTATGCTAGGTAATGTGCGTTTTTATACTTCTGTAATAACAATGTACTTGACCTAATGCGGACAAAGGAAACCGGTTATTCCAGCGTAACCAAATATGGTTTTGATCATTGTCTAATAAATTTGTTAAGTGCCTACATAAAAATAATACGCGCCTTGAAATTCTTTACTAAAATATTTTTAGGAATCCTTATTGAAAATGGGGAATAAAAAATCATTGAACTATCAACTTATTCCAAATTGAATAATAGTAGATGTTTTCAGATATTGTTGGTCAACTCAAATTTTCGAGCTGTCAGTGAAGATGATTAAAAGAAAAAAAAATTATTGAACCGTCACCGTGTTCAAAATGGAGTAAAATTATAAGATTTCCAATTGTAAAATTAAAAAAATGAAACTAATAGGTGAACTACAAAGTAAATTTCCAAATAGTTTACCCATTTCCTATCAAAATGTAGATTAGTTTATGCAATGCTTTAATACGTTGTATTTTTTTACCCGGATGTCATATTGAAAACCCAAATGACATTTTAGTTTTAGGTCTTAAATTTATGGAAATACTCAGTCATGGTATTTTCGTAAATTTAAGATCAAATCTGAATCTGAAATATACAATATTTTTAATAGGAAATGTTACCGACTCAAAGAGGAAAACATTTAAATGATTTTATTAATTTAATGAAATTTCTCGTTTGACCAACGTCCTTTTCAGCAAATCGTAGATCGATCATAATGTCATTAAAAATGACCAAGAACCTTGAAATTTGACTGCATGATGAAATATTTGCCTTATCATGATCATTGTTGAATTTATAGTTTTAGAGATTGGTTCGACATGTAGAATACATGTGCATTTGTTTGCAAATACACGTAATGCTGGGCTCAAATAGAAACGTGCTAAAAATAAGAAAAGATAAATACAAGTTTGAAATGATTGGTATGAAACTGCGTTATTTTTGCCTATACTGTACTTAACGACGCTCACGTTGTACCTTCCTTGATTTTGATTCGCAATATTTTATAAATTTGTTGTTTTGTACGCGCTTACGTTGAAGAAAGTTGATCCACTCACAGTTGTGTCATAGTCATTCTGAACTACTTTAATAACAGGTTATTTTTTTGTGCAAGGTTGTTATACATAGTTTTGTGACATTGGCGATGATTATATTGTTTTTGCTATACTTTCACTCTTTTAACAGACGATGCTCAATAAACGTAAGCACATATTAAATTCTTAATAACATTTGCGAGATGTTTTTGCGGGTTATTTACGTTTGTTTTTGATTTTTCCAGAAAGCATGGAGAAAGTTCTTAAAGAGGAATTGAAATGCATTGTGTATTCTCGTTAATTCGTATGAATTTGGAGAGCCTAACCTATTAATATTTGAAAACTGTGGTAAATCAGTTTCACATTACATGTAATGTTAAGAAAAATCAATTTGAAGACGCAAAGCGTTCGAAGAATCTGGAGTCTCCTGTTAGAATCTAGTTCAAGCAATTTTCATCGCAGACATGGCTGCATCAGAAGGCTTTAATGTGCTGATCGTACGATAAAAATGTCCCGCATGACCATAATTTAACTTAGTTTAGGCCATCACGATTGCATGCATTGGCTGTCTCTTGTTGGCGAACAAAAACTGCTTTTGATGGATCAAGTATATGGATGGACTTTGCATCGTGAAACTTGTCCATAGTTAATGGATGGACTCGTTGGATGTATCTCTTGTTGTTGCTGGTGTGCCAATGCTCTCTGCTATGTTTTGACGGCAGTTGCGTTGATAACTTCACTGGATCATGGAATACTAAAACCTTTAAAAAATAGGCGCAACCTTATTTGCAAAACTAAAACAAATTGCGCAGTAATTAGATGATCAGGGAACTTGAAAATGTCTGGAAAAGTCGGGGATACTCAACGTGGTCGGAGACTATTGTGAAACATTTGTACATTTTCCAGATTCAGATCCAGATTCCAGATCCTCAGATTCCACGTTATCCGAGTACAAATTATCAAAATTTTCCACGTTAATATCACGCATCACGATGCACGTCGAATTGCGGGATGACACGTGTGCAGTAGGTGACAGTGTATGGTACCCTAAGCCAGTAGCTAGTATAAATCCCTGCCAGTTGATTAAAGAAGACTTAAAAGTGGTATTGCGTGTTCATGTTTTTGGCTACAATAGCATTTTTTTCCTGTTTATTACAGGATCCCTAAAAGAAATTTGCAACGATGCGGCTGAGGTCGACCTGTCACCCTGCCAGTGTCCAAATTGCTACCGAGTGTTTTCGTGTAAAGGCAGTCTGAACCGTCACTTGCGCACTTCGTGTTTGGAACGGGAAGAACATTTATGTGCCCAATGTAACAGAATGTTCAGCCGGCGCGATGGCTTACTATGCCACATGAAAGCTTACCACAGCGAGCTCTTTTATGCTCAGTACAAGTCCTTTCCTCAGCTTTATACCACCTGAAAGGGGACTGGGTGTGCCACGTACCACTAGCATTTCGACAATTTGTGATGTACTGCTACCTATTGCATTTTCAACTGGTCATCTATACTGTACGTGGGTCGAAATTAGTGTTAATTAATTCGAGCTGCAACCCCTACACCCCCATATTGACAACTTAATGAATTTAAAATTCAATGTGTCGATTGGAACATTGTAATGCCTTTCAAAATGTATTTTTGCGTTATTGTACAGCATTTCAAAAATGCAATTTTGCGTTATTATAATGCATGTATTGAAATGCAGTGACGAGAATACATTTTAGAAAATAAATTTCATTTTCATGACGAAAAAATGTATTTTGAAATTAATTAGTATTATTTCAAATACATTCTTGAAATGCATTACGATGTTTGGATCTATACATATTTTCAAATATGCATCGATGAAATGCACTTTCTTTCAATGTGGGTATGCGTTTTTACATGTTTTATCCTTTCGTTGAATGATTTACAATAGTTTAAAAAACTAAAAAAAAAACGAGATTGCAGGTAAAACGAAAGTTTTAGCGTTGGGGTTGTAGATCGCCTTATAAATGCTGGTTGGACCCTTTTCTTTTCCCAAATCGTTTTGGTGGAGTATCGTATTAGAGTCATTTTTGCTACTTAATAAACTCAAACTTTTTATAAAGTATCTCGAAGCTCATCGGCGGTTTTAGTGATCTGCATTCGCTGAACGTTTCCAGTGAACTCTCCCAAATCCGTGTTTCACATATTTGATAAGACATTTTCCGCATATATTGAATACCAAAGTTATGCTTCATTTCCGGAAATTAACTTTTGTAACTTCCGGCGACGATCTTTTCGCTGTCCTGCCTGTATGTGAGTTCCGTCTCTGTGATTACTGACTCATTCCAGTGAAGAAATCTATGCTTATTTTTTTTTCAGATTGCTTTAAAATATATTTAACAAACAAAGGGCCAAATGTTGCACGAAAGTAACCGAGAAATCGAATACAATATGCAATGGAATACTTCCATTTGGCAATTTCAAGTACGGCTATATCGCTTTGCATTAAATTGCATCGATCGCAACCATTATTTTAATGCTTGAAATGTAAGAGTATTTACTAGTCCTTTGGGTTCAGCACAAACGCTTTTAACAGGGTTCCCCCAGACCTGGAAAAGTCAGGTGGAAATCAGGGAAGAATGGTTGATTTTGAGAAAGTCAGGGAAAGTCAACTTATTGATGTTGTTACAATACAAAATTAATGCTTCTACGTGGTTAGCTCAGGACCCATTTGCCAAAATGGTCAACAATTTCCGAGGACAAATTACAAAATTTTCAAGTTTTCGAGGACAAATTTACAAAATTTCGAACAGTTTTCGAGTTCAACTTTTCAAAATGTCCAACGTTCTCCGAATACAAGTTTTAATTTTTCCATATTTTTCGAGTATAAATTTTTAAGTCTTTCAACATTTTCACATGCTAATTTTGAAAAAAAATTGAAAATTATTATTGTTAAATGTTGATGTCGATTTTGAAAAATCGTGGAGAACGTCATTGGCCTATGTCAATTTTGACAGTGTCTCGACCAGGGAGATTAGTTTAAAAACCTGGAAAAGTCAGGGAAGTTGAATATGAAATTTCTGGGGGAACCCACTTTAACTAAGAAATTACATAAACTATTGAAGTGATGTGATTTGAGCATTCTAATACGAAATAACGACCGGAAAGTATTTTGATTAATAACATTATATTGTGCGAAATTAAGGTTTTTTATACAAGTTTCTTGCTCGTGAATATTATTTTAATCGTGCAATCAGTCCAATTATGGACAAATTTCCTGTGCGTTGCACATGATCGCAAAACAGACTTTTATGAGATTGCTCTGAAAAATCTTTTATACAAGTTTTTTTTTATTTCCACACAGGAGTTTCTGTATTGTTTTGCGTAAACATCAGATTTGTATAAGAAACATTGTACATGTACTGGAAATCCGAAAAGTTTGTTGTGTGAAGATAAAAGTTTCTTTTTAAGAACGTCATTCATTACATACTGGTATTATCACTGTGAGCATGGATGCAGAGCGTTGTCAGGAGTCATTGTTGTCATGATACTCAGTGATATTGACTCGGTTATGCATTATGTTTTTAATGTGTTAGTTTTAAGCATAGTTCGTTGACCGCTGCATCGATACGTCAATCTATAATTGATAAAGATGGTCAACCAGCTAAACATCTTTTATGGCAATTTTTCAAAGATAGTTTTCGGAGTAAAATGATTAGCTCGGGATTCATTTGCAAACTTTTTTTTAAAAAAAAATGTTCAGTGCAAATTTGCTAAATGTTCAATAGTTTCCGAGGATAAATTTTCAAATTTTCGAGATGTTCCCCGTTTTCCGAGCACAAATTTGCAATTGTTTTCGAGACTAGATTCATTTGGTTTTTAACAGTTTCCGAAGAGAAAAAATAGCCGGAGGACGAATTGACAAAATTCTCAACCTTTTCAGAGTACAAATTTTCAAAATTTACAACCTTTTCCGAGTAAAAATTTGCAAAAATTTGCAACATTTTCCGAATACAGATACTGTATGTAGAATTTTAAAAAAAAAAAACGTTTTATGATAATTTTGCAAAATCGGGGATAACATTGGAATATGTCGTCAATTGTGTCGATGATCGGGGAAATTTCTTTTACAACTTGGAAAACTTAGGGAAGTTTAATATGAAATTTAATATGAAATTTAATATGAAATTTTTATGTACTGACTGCAGGGTAATGAATAGAATAGAATAGAAATTAGTGGTGGAACCCTGCTAGATGACGCTTTTTAAATTTAAATTAAATATGTAGCATAATTTTTGAATTTGAAAGTCACATTTACTAAATTACCTTCAATGTCTAGCGAGCAAGTTTTATTGGAAATATTAATTTTATGCCTAAAAATCTTCGAACAAAAGTTGGCAAAACTTTTGTTGATAGTTGTGCCGTCAAGTTTGATGACAGCTTTTGCATCGTCATGCCAGTGTGATTTTGGATTCATTTCGAAACAGATGGGGTTCGGTAGGTAGGTGCTGAGCCAATTAAGTCATAATTAAACATCTAATTGTGGTATTTTTGATTATTTCAGGTTATATTAAAAGCGGCATATCCAACAAATATACGACGTTAGGTGGGTTGCTCTTACCTTCTTCTCAAAACTGGGATCTCCATTGCAAGCCGATAAAACGAGAACTCGAAGGTAATTTTTAGATTTGTCCTGCAGTGACCACAAAATGTAGCCAAAATTCACCATTGAATTTTTCACCCATTGCTCACTTTTGATCTTGAAATTTCTTTCGTGCTGCTCATTAGGAATACTTTTCAGCTCATCGATAGGATGGTAAATTGTTTTTGAAACTTTATCAGTCTCTTAATATCTCGTTTTTTTCTGTTTTTACTGTTTTTTTCTTAATTAGAGGGGCTTGTGATCTTAATTTTTAATAATTTATTGCGCTTGAAAACTGACAACATTTATAGGAACAGAAAGGCGTCAAACTATCCTCTATTGTTAATTTTTGACATTTAGTTTTAGAGATAATTTTAGTCATGAAATTGAATGTTTTTGAGAAAATTTGTTTGCCAATGGATAACGAAGGTAAATAGTTAGGGAAAAGGATAATAAAAAAATTAATAACGGAAAAATAACGGAATTCAAAAAGCCCCATTTAGTCAACAATGCACACAAATGTCATGGAAAAAATGAACCTTTTAACACTTTTAATACGTATAAAAGTGAAGCGTTGGAAATTAAAATTAAAATATGATATAAAATGACCTTCAGACTTTGTCTATAACATGGTTGCCTCAGACCAGGAAAACCTAGAAAAATAAGGGAACTTGAAAATGTCTGGAAAAAGTCATGTAAGAATGACTTATTATAAAAACGTCAAATTAATTCAACGTATTAATTTTGTCACAAATCCAAAATTATTGTTTCCACGCGATTAGCTCAGGACCTCTTTGCAACATTTTTAAAATGTTCACCAATTTCAGAAGATAAATTTGATAAATTTTAAACAGTTTTCGAGGACAAATTTGCAAAGTTGTTAATTTCCAGAAGGAAAATATGTGAAATTCCGATAATGTTTCATACTAATTTGGTAAAATTTTTAACATTTTTCGAAATTGTCATTAGCAAATTTTTCAAAATATTGAATATTGTCCTTTGTCGACTTTGCAAAATTGTGGACAACGTTGGTATACTGTATGTCAATGTTGACATTGTTATTGATCAGGGAAATTTGTATAAAAACCAGGAAAAGTCAGGGAATTTAAAAAGGAAATTTCTGGGGGAACCCTTGTATAAAACGTAATAAATAAATGAATTTTGTTGCTTGGACTCTGGTTTTATCTTCCAAGATGTACGTGCAGATATTCCCAACTTCCAAAAATCCGAACATTTCAGATAAGACATTCTCAACTTATACCAGCGAAGCTGCCTTAAAGTAAATTGAAAGTTATTCTTGATATTTTCTCACACCTTTTAGTGGATATTAAATACGAACAGACTCTTCTGGAATTTGCAGCACAAGCGGCAGCGGCGGCATCGGACAACACCTGTCCCGTCTGCGGCATCACCTTCCGGTATCGTAACAATTTGTACAGGCACCGGCGCACTCACTGCGACACCCGGATACGGCACGGCTGCAACCTCTGCGGTAAGACGTTCAGCCGCAAGGACACGCTGCAGCTCCACGCCAGAGTGAAGCATCAGGTGCAAGACTTGCCCGAGCAGGGAAGAGCCGATGAGCCCAGTCATTTCGGAGAGGTTCAGTCCGAGACGCCCGAAAAAGAAAGGTCGGAGGGATCGAGTAATTTCGGGGCCATCAAACTGGACAAGACAAAAACTGACAAGTCAGGTGAACAGTGGCCCACTCATTTCTTAGGAGTGGTCAAGTCCGAGAGTATTAGTAAATGCGAATAAATACGTGCACGCTGTGACCGTGCTTTATTTTTTATTGTAAGTTTGGCAGTGTTTGTTACTCGTTTTTACAAACAGAAGCCTTTCAAGCAAGTACTATCCTTTTGATAATCCCTGCAGACCAGTGCGTGTTTTTTTTTTTTCAAATGTGTATCTATGGTGCTCACAATTGCTCAAATATTTTCCTACTAACTATAAAATCCTCAGAACCTCGTATTTATCTTTAATAACGATTATTGAACATAAGATTTGGGGTGTTTTTGTTTCTTTGTTTTTAAATTTTGAATGCCGAACAAAGTGAAATTGGGAATTTCTGTTATGTTAAAACTTGATGAATGAAAATCATTATCTGAAAATTATAAGATAAATTTCATTCGGATTTACATTTTAGTAAGTTTTTTTTCGTAATAGCTAAACAGGTTGAAAGATATGGAGAATTCATAAAACAGGGTTCCCCCAGACCTGGAAATCCTGAAAAAGACAGGAAACTTGAAAATTTCTTTAATAATCAGGGAAGAATGAATTATTATGCAAAGGTTAGGGAAAATTCAACGTATTAATGTTGTGTCAATCCAAAATTAAGGCAGCTTTAAAAAAATCCAGTATAAATTTGCAAAATTTTCACCGATTTCAGGGTACAAATTTGCTAAACTTTGTCAGTTTCCGAAGACAAACTTGCAAAATTTTCCACGTATTCCAAGCACAAATTTGCAAAAATTTTAATTGTTTTTGAAAATAGGTTCGTAAAATTGTGAGCAGTTTCACAGGAGAAATTTTTAAAACTTTCAACAGATTCTGGGGAAAAATTGGCAAAATTCTCAGCCTTTTCAAAGTATAAATTATTCACAATGTAGGCCTACAGGGTTTTCCGAGATCAAATTTGCAAATTTTTCAATATTATCCATACATGGATAACATTGGCCTATGTCAATTTTGTCGTTTGTCAGAGAAATTAGTTTAAAAACCTGGAAAAGCCAGGAAAGTTGAATATGAAATTTTGAGGGAATCCTGTGAAATCTTTTTGGTTCTTCTGTTGTGCTCCTTATTCATTTAATTGTTAAAAGTTGTAACCAAATTACCTAACATTTTGCTTCGTTCACATTTTCTCTAAGAAATATCCAATTTCACTTTATTTTTTACAGGTAAATAAACTTTGTAGGCACGGTAATTCAAAAATTGAAAGAACGTTTGAAACATTTGACAAACGTTCTTTTAAGGTCAAGTAATCAAATGCTAATACTTTGTTTCTTGAATGAAAAGATTGGACAAAATATTACCAGTGGTTTAATCGCCCGTATCTTCGCCTACTTAAACGTGACTCGCTGCACAAAATTGAGTTCATTTTTCAGCACCATTTTGAAAACCCCAGTGTTTTTTTTTTCTGAGTTATTTTCGTTTATGATTATGGGATTTTGCGCATCACTTTGTCTTCCACTTATTATAAACCGAGTTGTTTATAAGTAGGGTTATTCTAAGTGTTCGGTTTGTCCTGGTTATTAGTCTAGACACGTGTTTTAGGAAGGTTTGTTTAGTTGGCAAATTTAAATAGATACCTCCGTATTGTATATACTGCATAAATCCGATCAAACCCAGTTATTCTCGTATACTTTCGAAGAAAGTTTATGATGAACTTGTCGTGTAAAAAATTAGATATACGAAACTCTGAAACTTTGAAATGAGGTGATATTTTTTTCCGGAGTACATATTGAACATATAAAGACAGTTAAGGTTATTGTTCTTCGCGGTTTACTTTTCCTGGAAGGAAATTTTCCGGAGGAACAGTGGTCACAAATTGCTTTCAATCTGCCCCATGCACTGGATTTGTATATATGTAATATTTATTAACCTGGCAGATGGTTTATGGCCGAAACCTCTTGCAGGTCAACATGGGATAATAGCCATTTCCTAGGTGTGTTTATCTTACCGAGGACGCTGTCCATGCTCGCACTAGTACGCATGAATGTTAACAATTACGTTTGATTGCTCTTTGCCTCCTTAGTTACGATAAACGTACATGAAGGTGTTCACATTTTTACATAAACCCCTGTACCTGCAATGCTGAAAATGGGAAATGCGCCCCATGAAATTAGATTTTCCCTTCGTGAAGTGAAAATTATACATTTGCAGTTCATATCTGGCTCAAGATTTCGTTACGTTAAATGTTTCGGTTGGGAATTGTGGCCATTTTTGAGCTCGCGATGAAAAGCATTTAAATAATGTCAACTCGTTGGAGAAAACCCTGTGTTCGAGGGCTACATTCTGATTTTTAGCATTAACGGAAAGGGCTTGGGAGTTTCTTTGAACCACAAGTTTCGATCGGAGTGGGATAATTAAAAATATTGAATATCAAGATAAGAAATGAATCGCAACGTTAGACATTGGGATGAGTTATAGAAGTATTTGACATTATTATAGGGTTCCTCCAGCCCTGGAAACGTAAGGGAAGAATGACATATTTTGAAAAAAGTCAGGGCAATTAAACGCAAAATTTAAAAATCTTCCCAGTACCAATTTGCGAAATTTTCAGCAAATTCAATTCAAATGACAAATTTGCAAAATTTTGAAAAGTTTTTGAGAACAAATTTGTAAAATTTTCAACAGGTTCCGAGGACAAATTTAGAAATTTATAAAAATTCACCGAGGGCACATTTGCAAAATTTTCCACGTTTTCGAGGATAAACTTGCAAAATGTTCATTCAACCTTTTTCGAGAATAAACTTGCAAAATTTTTTATCCTCACAAATTTTCCAAACGTTTACAAGGACATTTTTACAAATGTTTAACCTATTCCGAGGGTAAATTTGCACAATTCTTAGTGTGTTTTCGAAGACAATCTTGCAAAATTTCCAACAGTTTCCGGGGGCAAATTTGCAAAACTTTCAACATTTTCCGAATACGTAGGCCTACAGTTGTACAATTTTGACCAAGTTTTTCTGCCAATTGGGAAAGTTTTTCTATGTTACTTTTTCAAAATTGTTCTTAGTAAATTTTACGAAACAAATTGTCCTGTGTAGTTTTTTTCAAAACCTGGGAATGTCAGGGAACTTGAATGTGAAATTGATGGGGGAACCCTGTATTACAGTATGCGCTGTGTCACAATAGGAAATAGGAAAATGATTAGGCTTTCAATTGAGCAATTGAATATAAACTTTTTACAATTGTTTTAATTTTATTGTTGTTCATCGCTCTTGAATAACTAATTTATTTTGCATGATTTTCTAATCAGAATACTTATTTCATCGTGATTGAAGCTTGCTCTTAAAAGCTCTCTAGATGTTTGGCTACGTCTAGCGAGTTTTATCTTTGATCAGCTAGGTCAATTTATTGGTTTTTACGAGCTACAGTATATATATGATCTTTAGTGCAATTATCGAAAGTGCAACAAAATGTTATGTGCAAATCAAAATAATTATCAAAATGCAATCCATACCATAACTGCTGTTGCAATAGACTAGTGAATGCTGTTAAGGCTATTTTAACGCACATATATACTGAAATCTTGACACTCTGATGCGCATTAGGTTTATTCTCGAGATTGTGAGTGATTACTTTCAGCATCTAAAAAACAAGTTTCAAATTGCAGAAAAATGTAAACTTTTCTTCCTGTGATTCCGGGTACCCCCAGACATGAAAAACGTTAGGGAAATATGACTTGTTTTGAAAAGTCAGGGAATTCAATTTTTTAATGTTGTCATAAGCCAAAATTATTGATTCAGACAGCATTCTACGTGATTAAGATATATTTACAAAAACATTAACCTATTCCAAGGATAAATTTGCAAAATTTTAAACAGATTCTAATGACAAATTTGTAAAATTTTACTGTTTCCGAGGACAAATTTGCAAACTTTTCCTCGTTTTCCTTAAGTCAAATTTGCGAAATTTTCGATCTTTTCTCATGACAAAGTTGCAAAATTTGGCAAATGTGGCAACAGTTTCCGAAGACAAATTTGCACAAATTTCGTAATATAAATTTGCCAAATTCTCAACATTTTCCAACACAAAATTAAAACTTTTCAGCCATTTTCGAGTAAAGATTTGTAAAATTTTCCAAATATTGTCATACTACTTTTGTAAATTTTTACTACTCTGTTTCCAAGCACAATTTTACTATGTTAATTTTGAAATACAATTGTTAAAATTGTCGTTTATATGGAAAATGTGAAAAAGTATGAGAAATTTAATTTGGAATTTCTTGGGGAACCCTATGATTCATAACTATATATGACCAGTTGCACTAATTCTACAATTACATGTATATGAAAAAAAATATACCTCATCCCAAGGTTTTGCTTAGTTGAAGCAAACTATCTATGCCTTCTACTTAATTGACTTCTTTTCTCCTTCTTCATCTTCCAACTAATTAATTTTTTTCTTATCTATTGGTAACATGAAATTTGAAAGCAGTTTTGCAGGTTTTGGGCTCGATTGCAATTAGATAATCCAGGTTAAATGTCGTTATAACATCGTGACATGTCTTAGTAATGCATTCGTTACGAGAAAAAGTTTCCGGCAAGAAATTAAATATTTTTGATAATTGTCATTTTTATATAAACATCGAGGGAAAATTACTAAGAAATGGGAATTTTTGTAATTTTCAAATGCCCTACGCATTCATTATCAATTAATTTTTAAATTTCATTTTAATTTTAAAAAAGCCTCGGCTATAGTGATGAACCAGGTGTAAAATGAAGTTGTTAAATAATTTAAAAATGTGAAATTTCTAATTCTTAGTTATTTCCAATTGTTATACAGTATATCGAAAATATTTATTTTTACGTCTAGAACTAGGTTCTGAAAAAATCTTTTTGAGAATTGCGCCACTAGGAGATTCTCTTAGAAGAAAGTATTGCTCTAAAATAATTGAAAAAACGGATAGTTTTGGTGGCGAGATGTAAAAGTGGTCTTTATTATACCTCAAAATGGCTATACAATCTTATTTTATTGTTATTAATTTATGCTGAAACTTGTTCAAAGTCAGTTATCCGAATGAATTCACGGAGGGATTTGAAACCCTGATATTATCACCTTTACCTTTTATAAATCTCTTAGTTTACCTCAATTGCCTTCAATTATAATATACTAAAATACTAAATGAACAAAACTTATTATTGTATATTGTCGTACGATTTCTTTTTCCCCCCCGTCAAACTGGTATTTACATAGGCAGGGAGAAAAAGTCCAAATGTTTATATATATTATATTTTTTTTTGTTAGACTCTTAAATGTATTAAAAAGCTAAAAATCGTATGTCGTAGGGTTCAAATAAGGGTTTGTACATCTTGAGTTTTACATTGATATTTTACATTTTATTGAGATTTGTGTATTATAATGCAGCGATGAGTTTTTCTAATACATTTTATCTACGTGTTTGTTGTTCGATGCTTAAGTTGTTTGCAGTGCAAGCCAGGTTTTGATTTTTAAAAAAAGTGTACGCAATACTATCTAGAAATACGAAGATTTTATAAAGATTTCTGGTTTCGGATAACGAATCTGAATTATGAGTTGTAAAGGCAGTTTTGTTATTCAGGGTTCCTCCAGACCTGGAAAAGTCAGGGAAGAATGACTTGTTTTTAAAAAGTCAGGGAAATTCAATGTTTTAATGTTGTCACAATCCAAAATTAATGTGTTCACATGGTTAACTCAAGCCATTTTGCAAAGTTTTTCAAATTCTCCTAGTAGAAATTTGCAAAATTTTCATTATATCCAAAGGATAAATTTCAAACTGTTTTCGAGGACGAATTTGCAAAACTTTCAGTTTTTTCGTAATATAAATTTGCAAGATTACCAAACTTTTCCAGCACAAATTTGTAAAATTTTTAACACTTTCTGAGGAGTAGTTTGTCGAATTTTCTACAGATTCCGAGGGCATTTGCAAAATTCTGATTTTTTCACATTAAAGGTTTTCTATATTTTCCGAATACGAAAATTTGTCAATTTTTTATTTTAAAATTTATTAAAATTGTCATTGAAAATTGTGGATAACCTTGGCATTGCTCAAGGTTATGGAAATTTGTTTAAAAAACCGGTAATAGTCAGGAAAGTTGAAAATGAACTGAAATTCCTGGGGGAACCCTGTATGAATAATGCAGTTTTCTTATTTTAAAACTTTTTAATGCAATTGCTATGAATATTTGAAATTTTTGCTAGAATCGATGGCAAATTTTCAAATATAAAGCATTCACTCATTTCAACTAATTCACGAGTATCATATCTGAGGATGGTAATTATCGTAATAACTGTAATTAAAAACAAACTTAATTTTTTTCTTCCCAGAAATTCATGCTAGTCTGGAAATTTCAG
>JAQGBX010001058.1:0-27894 GCA_034698745.1 Megaphyllum sjaelandicum
CTGGTTTACAGTTTGAAGCGGAGATATTTGCCTACAATTTTAATTAAGTTTTATGACAATGCATCAGGTATATTCAAAACTATGGCAGGTAACTTAGAACCAACCCTCAGAAAATTCTGGGTGATTGGATATTTTTGCAACTGGGTTGTATATGAATAATTAATCTAGCCCGGAGTAATGACAGGGCGAGTTGGGTCTCACAGATGATGGAGTACGACTTCCACCCGTCTGGTCAGTTTAGAATTTCCCGAATCTCGAAGGTTATCTCTAATGAATAAGCATGGGTTTCTGTTTCATTACCAGGCAAAAGCTAAAAATAAAGTATCGTGTCATCCTTGAAATTGAGCATTTAATTAAGTACAAATTTGGACATCACAACTGTACTGAACAAGGCCTCACAACTGAAATGGCAGCCACATATTCGGTGGAGATGCATTTTATAAATACATTAAATAGATTGAAAATCAAGTTTTCAGTAATAGTTTGAGTTTTATCGTCATATCATGAGAAGCATTATTTTAAAATCGATTGTTTTTAAAGTAATAAGTTGTTTGGGTTAAAATTAAACGTGTGACAATACATTGATTTAATGACGAGATTTTAAATGTACTCTTATATTTACCATTATAGTTACGAATATTTCCATTCTTTGTCACATGATGTTTTTACTGAGACTGCCAATTCGTTATTTGCATTTCTCTATTGTCTAGCAAACTCAGATTGAAAACATCACGTATATACTGACATTATATATTGCATGTCACCATAAAACAATGGGCTGCAGAATCAGAAGCGGTATTAGCCTGTTCGTTAAAAAACAGAGTAAATATTTGAACAGATACAATATTTCTGCTGATCCATTAGGAAACATAGGACTTATATGCTAACTAGCTATGAAAATTCCAAATAGCTCACTGCTGTCGCATTTTATTATCCCAACATACAGGTACCCCGTTTATCTAGTCGAGATTTTTCGAAACAAGAATGACGAGTGTCGTGATTATGACCTCAAAAATTCACTTTGTTCGAGTCTGGCAGGGCTTGATTATTCATTAGACAGAGTAGACTGAAGACTATAAAAAGTCCGTGAAACACAGAAAATTTACATAAACTCATTCTTTTAACTCAAAAACGTCTTCTGATGTCAGCACAGCATAACTCTTATGTTTGTAGTGATTAATTGCCACTCTTCGTCCATCTGTTCCAGCAAATTTGTGATCGCACAAAGAGTTTTCAGTCCACCGCCCCCTTTGAGAGGGGGTGTCCAAACGCCTCTCGCGCTTGAGCGATCAAAATTTCTTTTAACTGATCCCACGAAAGATGGCAATTACCTTCGATCGTATTATACATTATATGCAGAGATGCCTTCCAATTTATATACCGGGGTTTTGTGGTTTCTACTTGAATAATTAAAAGATTTTTTTTTCAATATTATCAAAGAAGCTTCTTCAAGCATTCTGTGAATGTTTTGACAGTTAGTTGAGTTTTAAGCAGAATATGCTGACATATTTTGCTCAATTACTTCTACTGGAGGTTGAAAAAAACACGGGACTCGAGAACGCATGCACTCCGTTGGGCGCCATTTTGCGCACTAATTCACAAAGGATAATGCGTGCAAAATCTAGCTGAGAGCTTCCATATTACTTTTACTTTAGACAGTGACTTTACATATCGCACTTTGACAGATATGAACTGATGACATACGTACAACGGATTTAATTTTGAAAAATACCCCATTACCATCCATGCACTGAGAACGAGTCACCAAGTTTCCATTCCATGGCTGGAAGTTTTAAAACAAGTACAGTGTACTTAGAAAATTACCAGCCATGGTATAGAAACTTGGTGACCTGTTCTCAGTGGATGGATCTTACGGACTAACTTTCAAAATTAATTGCTACCAAAGGATATAGAGGCGATGAGGCTCTGGATATTGCCACAGTGACACCTAATGAAGACACATACGGCGTCGAAACGTTGTTTAAATTAGAATAAATATTCACTGGTTGAGAGAGTTGCGGCGTTTTAGTAAATAGCTAATTCCCACCACTTTAAGATGAACTACAATCAAGATTGACGCACAAAATAAGTAAATGTAGTTCAATGGTAAAAATTGTGTTAATCTCGAAGGAATCTTTCAATCAAATTAACATGACTACTAAAGTGGGATCTGTGAAGCCTCCATTATAATAGTTAGTAAAATTCCGGTTATTTTGGGGTATTTCCTTGCATATATTATCCCTTTTTAAAAGGTTTAAAAAAAACGATATTAGGTGTAAAAGGGCCCATAAATAATAAATAAATAACCATTAGGCTTAATATGGCGATATGCCACAAATTTTTGGTAACACGTTTCATTAACATCATCAAGCATGGCTTCAACACCCTTTACTGTCTGTTCCAGACCAGATCGAATCAATGAAGATCCGGCAGTAGACATCAATCGTTTTAAGGGTTTTGAACCAGGTAAAGATAGCACCTTTACATGTTTATTATACAGGGTGTTTCAGAAGGTATGGCTATGGTAGGATTGTATTATTGCAACGAAGCGTATATACTCTTTTACAGTGAAGCTTTTGTTTTGGGGCAAAATTCCAATCCTACATTTTTGTTTATAGATGCAAAATTAATTTCCATGCAAATGGACAAAATGTGTTTTTGTCAAAATTACATTTTCTGTGAGAACAAGCTAAATAATGTTCTTTGACCTGATGTCCTAACACGTTCCAATGTGTTGTTGAAAAGATGAAAACGTACATTGCAGAATAAGGTACCAACATCAGTCATGTGTTTAACACCATATGTATGAAGTTATTACAGCATGCGTCTTGTAAAGATGTTTTGTTTTAATTTCAGCGTAAAATAAACGAAACTGGCTTTGCCACATTTCATCCGTCAAGCCAATTATCCTGTACATCCCTTTCATTTTGCAAGTTGCTGCCCCTTTTATATACGTTTCACCGCAATACACACTAGCTTCACCGCAATACACATTAGCTTCACTGCAATACACAAGCCATAGCCAAGGATCCTAATACTGTATGTAAGAAAAAATATCAAAGCTGACTACCACATTGAATGTGGTGTTTGAAGAATCGCTTCCAAAATATCTATGTGAAAGTTGTTCTGCTGACGATCAGAACAGATGAGTTTTCGACAGAAATTCATAGACACTCCATGAAGCTTATGGAAAATGACTGGTATATCAATAAAGCTATGAGCACAGCTGTCCTAGACGACGCGACGGCGTTAAAATACACAATTAAAATACATTATTTAAAATGCTTTATTATTAGTTTAATCGACATAGGTATAATGGCCTCAACATTTTAACATTTTCCATGGCCGTAATACCTGGAATACGTACATTTCCAAAATTACCAGAATTCAGGAATGTACACAGTATAATATAAAGCTTGCATTTTCTAGGCAGTGAAAATTCCTTTCCCAAGGTAAGGACGCAGCCTCAAGTATAAAACATTTCTCCAAAGGCAAATCCTTTGACGACGCGTGATCATCGGTTTTGAAATATGGTCTGCATTAAAATGCCATATTTATTATTCAACCGAATTCATAAGTTTAGATGAAGCGCAATATTGAATGGAAACTTGTATCATTAAAAAAAACTGACCAGCAGTGATACAAATTCATCATCATCATGGTGTCAACGATATATAAGAGTAACATGAAAGGGTCCTTCCTACAAAGGCTTATGGTGTATACATAAACGTAGCCTACCTCAGCAGAAAAGGGATGAATCTAATTACTTGTTCGTGCGCCAGCACACAGAACAATATTGCAGATGTGAAGCAATGTTTATCTTCTTTGTTCTCGAAATGGAAATGTCAGAATGAAACCTTCAAAACAGAATAACCATTATTGTTCATCAGTGTCAAGGAACAATGCAAGTGAATGGGTGAATCAGTGCTATTAATCGAAATCCAATTACCCAAATGCTAAAAACAAAAGAAGAATTGCTCTAAAGAGATTGCCTACTTACTTATTGATGAAAAACCCGCGAGCAAGTAAAACATTCCAGTATAGCCTAAGACATCAGTCAACGTTTGAGTGAGGATGGCAGTCAATGGGCCACCAAATACCTGTTAAAGCAGATCTTTATTTAAATACCAATAATGTAAAACAGGTAAAATTCATAATAATGAATACAAATTGTTAAGAAGCAAGTATAGTTACCGAATTAGAAAACACAAGTCCATAATTAGCACCTGCATGCTCAGAACCAAACGTTTTGGAAACGGAAGATGGAAAGATAACAAATGAGCCAGACAGTACCACGTACAGTCCACAAATCCATACTCCATATAGATACTTTCCTCCATATGGCATCGTTGGCATTGTGAGTAAGAAAAGAATTACAGAAATGCACAATATCTTCATTGAAATCTAAGAGTAAGACAAAAAAAACATTCGTATCACAAGACACAAGTTGACCTTAAGCTCTTCAAAGCCTTAAACTTCAAAATTTGGAAAACCCATTTTTAAACAAACTCAAAGTGAATACAGGAAATAATTCAAAACCAAAATGATTTTTTTTTGGCAAAAATATATTTAATTTTAATGTTTGATAACCCAGGGACTTTTATGGAAATGTTATTTTAAAAACAATACCATCAATCTCTCTTGTTAGACTACATCATTGATGATCCAAACATTACATTTGATATTTTATTTTAACAATTTTGAGAGGAGGCAATGTTTTTAAGTTAAATTTTACATGTATTTATGACAATTCCCGCAATTTTCTTTTAAAAATAGCCATTGACTCTAGGCATCGAACATTACCTTATAAGAGTAGCGGTCAAATATTATGCCCCAAAGTATCCGACCTCCAGCATTGAAAATGGAAGCAACAGCTCCGATCATCGCTAAGAAGTAATCGTCACTAAAGAATGTCAACCCATATGCCTGTGCAGAGTTCCATAAAAACAAAACATTACCACCTTGGATATTAGATAACTGCCTTGATCTTAATTCCTGAGACATAGGATAACCAATCACCTTATACATTGCATTGCAGAAATTCCCTGTTTGGCCATTGAAGAAAAACGTGAACCACATCAAGTAGAATTCCCTAGTCTTCAGCATTTCAAGAGGGGTCAAATTAATAATTCCAAAGTCCTCATCGGTGGCATTAATACAGTTTGCTGCCACCACTCCAATTTCGTCATCATATTTCCTGGAGGTGCTGGCAAAGGTAATATCGGTATTGATAGATTTCAGAAGTGGGGTATTTTCCTGTATTGAAGCCAGAATACTGCTGTATTAACGCACTTCCTTCTAAAATTTACAACTGGTGACATGAAATATTTTGAGCAAGGCTACATACGTTAGTGAAGTCAGGGGCACGGGCCACCAAAAGACAGCCAATGAACTGCATCAGCCCATAAATTACTCCCAACAAAAGAAATGTTTCAGGAACCTGGCTCAAAAGTTCGACTTCTGGAAAATACCTGTAGTTATCAAAGAATTTATTTCATGGGAATATTTCGTGGCCATCATTTCCTGTAAAAATACAAACAGAAAAAACAACAAATCTCCACTAACCCTTCTGGGTTTGGTGCAACGTTGTATGGATTAAGAAAATCTGTTTGGACTTGATTGAAAATGAATGCTCCTAATCCGAAACCTCCAGCAATCACTCCGTTGACCAAGCCCTTGTTTCCTGGAAACCACTGAGGGTGAAGTGTAAAAATGGCTTTTATTCTCACATACTGTACATGTACTGTATATGTAGATTAATTATAAGAACAAATTACCTTCATTCCGCAAGTTAACAATGAAATGTAGGCAATGCTAATTCCACTTCCATACATGATCCCATAGGTGACAACAACCCACATAAAGGACATGTTTATGGTGTAATAGGTTAGAGCGACCCCAGAGCTATATAAAACGCAATAATCAGAAAAAATATAGGAATACAAAATCGACAAATCAGAAGCTAAAAGACGGAAGCAGAATTTACGTCATTAAAACGCAGCCTAGTAAAGATGTAATCATTGGTCCCAAGTATCTTTCCAAAACGCCTCCAACAGTCATTAACAAGCCTTGACAGGCAACCATAGCTGCATAGATCCATGTCATGTCAGTCAACTCCACATTCAGTCCTTTATAATGTTTCAAATACGAGGCGATATAGGGCGACATATTTCCTACGTAAAATATTGAATTTTATTTTAAAGAAAAGCTCGCAACTGTGGAGATTAATTTCCAAAAATAATTAAATCCTTCCATAAAACGTGCATTTGGATGAAATGGATTTCATCGAATGAAAAAGCAGGCGAAACATTTTGTAAGACATTAATTATAACCTACCAAACGTGTAAATTGTGCCCAATGTTAAATGCACCAGAAATGCACCAAAGACCATGAAAATCCCACGCCAGAGTACCATGTTGAAGAATACAATCACAATAATGCCACTGCAAATTCAAATTAAAAGTACGATAAGTAAAAGTACATGATTCAAAATATTGTTTTCAATTACAATCAAGTGATTGAAGAACATTAACAAGGACATTTACAAGAATATTAACAAGGACATAAATTTTCCAACTATAAATTATGTAGTAAATAAGACGCCTTGGAAACTGAGGTTTTTATCAAAATTCTTTTCTAAGAAATAGATTCCTCAAAATCGCTTCTTCGGAAATTGACCAAATGTTTAATTTGGAAGTCTAAGCAGAAATCGCTCATGAAATCAGCGTCACGCTGTCTCTTTGGAGATGATATCACTCAAGTAGCCAAAGCAGATAGATGCAGTATACTGTAAATGACGCGTAATGTTTACTGATATAGACTGTCAGTGTACGTTCTCCTTTGAATAGCCCAAAAGTAAAATAACACGCATATCAGCAACTGACAAAAACCTTGACCTCAGTTTCAAATGTTATCACTTTCATAGAGACTTTTTTTCTGTCAACTGGAAGATGAATGGTCACCATTTTTAATGGTACTTTGTTTCAAGTTGGAGAAAAATTGCTGGGCTTGGGTGAAAATGCCGCTTTCATTTCTTTCCTATTTAATCAAGAAATGTAACGAAGATTTTGTTGATTACAATGTGGAATCAAAGGTCAGCTTCTTTAATATAGTCTACAATGAGGAACACGTGGAAAGTCAGATAATGCTTTCAAATGTTTCATAACTAGACAGCTTGATGTGCATGAAGAACAACCAGTTCAGATCAGTTCGAATAAAATCAATATGAAAGAGGATACTGGGTTTCAAAACGTGCTCCCAATATACGTAATCAATTTTGTTCATTAAATGTGGATGAAGAACAACCAGTTCAGATCAGTTCAAATAAAATCAATATGGAAGATGATATTGGGTTTCAAAATTGTGCACCCAATATACGTATTCAATATGTTCAATATTTGATTACTCTATGTAATGAAATAATTCAAGGATAACTATGAAAAAAAAACTATGCATAATTTACACGATGCTTAAGTGGATGCAACCAAAAACACTTACATTTAACTCTTAAGATGAATGCTCACTAAAACTATCCTGCTAAAATTCTTGGATCTTAAATAATTTTAAAACTTGGATTTCCTTCAAGAACGAATACAATTTATCTAAAAAAATAAATGATTTAATTAGTTCTATTTCTGTTAAACAGAATGCCGTATGTATAGATACTGTACATGTAAATGCAAACAATGCAACATTTCAAAAATCAAGGCCGGTGGAACAAATAAAAAGGGCATATGTGTTTTCATATTCTGACAGGTGATTACACAGTTTAAAAAATGCGGTGATTTACTGAAGCATTTTAATTAATGAACACAAAATGGAACTTTACATACTTCAGCTGTGTGCATTCCCTGCATTTTCCAAAAACATTATAAAATGAACGACGTGAAATGTGGAAACATGATGCTACACCAATTTTCAAAGACTAATTCAAAGACAATCACCATGATATAAGAAGTTCTTGAACGGTTACCTAACACGTGCAGATTTACTTTCAACATAAAAGAGAACAGTGAACTTTTTGAATATGATAAACGAAATTCAATTAAAAATCAGTGATCACATTTAAATTTCCTAAGCCATCTAGAATATCTTTCAACATAATGCAACCTGGAAACAATTTGGATGTATTCTATGACTAATGCATGTTTAAGGCTTACAAAAATGACTATTTGGCACCTAAAAATGAGCGCAAAAAAATTAATTAGATTCTTCAACGATAAATTTGAGGTTACTTTGAAAGAGGGAATGAAAACTATGGAAACTATTGTTTTTGCCAAATTTGCCAGAATCCTTGTCAGTATTTGTCTGAAATAAATTGTAACTAAGATAACTCAATGACAATCAGTACAGGAATAATGTATGCAAGAAAAAAAAGGTTTTGTTAGTAGTTTTGATTGTCAAATTAATATTGTTGTTAAATTCAATTTCACTGAAAACTGCTACAGAAGACCAAAAGTTGGATTGATCATTCAAAGAAGTAATTAAAATTTGCTTGACATGTACAGAATGTGTGAAAACTACCTTTTGCATATGTTAGAAGTTATTAGCATACTGTATATCTGGTATACTGCAAGCACTTATCGATTAATTTGAACTTAACTCATTCACACAATAAAAGAATTTAGCCAACATTGCCACAATAAACAGAAACGTTATAAATGAGCTGTTCATGGACTTACTCTGAAAAAACAAGATCCTTTGGAGCCTTGCGTCAATGAAAGTCTGCCAATGTCAGAATTCAGAAAGAGCATTTTATATTTAGCTCCAAAAAAAAAAATGTGCTGCGAATAAAATTACTGGAGAGCAATCTATTTAATTAAAGGCATTATTCAACCTATGACAAGGGAGTGACAACAAGCCATTCACGTGCTTCCTTTTTTTAATTGGATTTATTTCGACAATATTTCGTTACCAAATCGACAGCATTAGAACAGTACTTTGAAATCCTGCTGAAATGAGACGGATGATCATATGATGCATGACCCTGTGCTTTCTGATGGACAGGGATGAATCAATCCCGACAGGTGAGCATAGTTTGAAAACTCGAACCTTGCTTAAAGTGAGTCATTTTAACGAGCTTTTGTCCCAAAAATAACTTTTTAGAGAAGTTCCTTGCAACACGAAAGTATAAGACCACCAGCATCGCAGTCTTGGCCTTCAAGGGAACGTCCCACACTGCATCCGACACAGCACATCACTAGTGCGCATTCATGAGGTCAAAGGGCAATACGGCTAGTTGGCAACGATTCTAGCATCAATTCGATATATACGGAAATCATTACTGTTTTTACTGACATTAATAAACACGTGACTTCGGTTAATACCAAGTTTGTGGTCCACCATAAATTGCACTTTTGCAACGCTTTTCTGTGTCCAGAACTGACTGACTCCTATTTTCGAAATCTCACTCGATGGAATTACCTGGACAACATAACGTTAACCTAGAAGAAGACAAACAATTAATTTGTAGTAGGAATATTAGCTAGAAGTTAACGGAACCTGTTTGTCATGTGACGATATCGAACTCCTGTCCAACACTATCCATGCATTGATGACAGTGAAATGATTATATCCCCGACTGAACGGATGATAATAATATAATTAGTGAGGATATCCAAAAGCATGATCATCCATTATCTTAAATTCAATTCCATTTCTGGAACAAAGTTTTCACTGCCTAATAAATTATGGACAATTAGTATGAAATAATATCGCCATGGACTCTCAACTGAGGAATAAATGACATTTTCTTCGAAAGACAAGATATCAAATTACAGAACAGTTGAAAGTTATTGATACAGTTATTGTAACTGAAAACACAAGAAAAACAGACAGTAAAACAGACTGGGGACAAAATTAAAGACTTTGCACGGATGTTTGTTTTCAATTGGTTTTGCTTGAAAATGTTCAGTTTAAAATTTTCAATTTGAAAGGAAAAGATGTTTGAACAACCGTTAATTTTATTTTTAAACTGACTTCAGTATAATAAATATCTTTGAGTGGATAAGTGTCATTTTTATTTCAAACTCCTGATTGCAAACTAAAAGTTTGCAGACACAAAAGTCTAGCATTTAAAATGTTTTCCTAAATGAGTTGTAAAATAAAAAAAAGAATTTGTTTGATAATTGTTATCTAAATATGACATATTTTTGTGAGATTTTTCAAATGGAAATTCTAAATGCTACAACGTTTTTTAGTTTTCCAAAAATTAGGGACTATTTGATCCGGCATTCTTTCACGTTGATCGCAAATCATAAGAAGTTATCAGCGTGCAGAAAACCACACACAACTGACCATACATGTATATTCAATAGATACTGGAAAGACGGAAAGATACTTGGTTTTCATATTCCTTATTTTTGCTTACATTCCAAGTTTCCACAACAAAATTGAACTTGATAATAAACAAGAAGGAACATACGTTAAGGATTATTTTTTAAAAAAAACTTAAAATGATTAATTTATTTCGCATTTGATGGACATTTTTATCAGAATGCGATGACTTGCAGTGCAACAAAACTACATATCAGGTTTTTAGCAAAATGTAAATTGATCATTTCATCAATGCCATTTCCTTAAGCAGTAATAAACCTTTACCATTTACATTCGTTAGAGACCTATGCAAAATCAAAGTTCTTAGTCCATTAAGAAGTTACTAAATTTAAACAATAGGATAGACACAGTACGAAGTTGAAAATGCACAATTTATTTAAAGAAAGCGTTGATGTTAACGTTAATAAATATACTTACAAGTAATACATTTTTCTTTTTAAAAACTGATTTGACTAAAAAATTTGGTCTTATTTTAACTCTGCATCAAATCCAAGTGTAAAGGCTTTCATTTCAGTAAAATTTCGTTCAGTCTTGTACCAAATTCCTTACGCTAGGATGTGGGGCGAGGGAGGGGGTAATTCATGACGACAAATAATTTTGAAAAAATTCAAAGACGAAATTCTGTTTTCATCTTTGCTTGTTCAGTTGATTATTATCGTGTCATTAATAATGCAATTTTCACATTACAAATAAGGCTTAGCGATGCTTAAACGTCTGTGACGTTACATTTTCTAGACAACGATGTAGTCCATGCAACTTAATTTGGTTTGTTTAGTTGCACTACTGACTTTAGATGAAAAATTGATATCCCCTTCATTCATAGTGGCTAAAATTGTAGTCAGCGATACAAATTTTTAAAAATGGACTTTGGGCTGCACTGCTATGCTTCGGTGTATAGCGGAATACCCCCTCTTTAAAATGCAGACTTGCATTTTTTTTTTTGGCATTTTTTAGAAAATTATAGCACTTTGAAAACATGAAGCCAAATTTCCAAGTAATTTATGATAATAGGCCTAAAAACAAAGTTGTTTTTAATAAATTTCTAATATTTAAAAGTGAATCTTTTTTGCATCTATCTAATAAATCATATCCTGTAGATTAAAAAAATGTCATAAAAAAGTTAGTTTGCAAAAATTATGCCATTGTTTCGAGATTTTGAAATTTCATTGGGGCATTTTGTAAAACTTTAATATTCAATTAAAAAATCTGAAAAAATTCAGAGAACATAGTAATACAGTATTATATTGTTTCATTTTCCAAAGTTTCAAACATTTCGGATAAGGGTATAAAATGAGTGTCTGAAGGGAATATAAAAAATAAAGTGTTAACTATTACAATTTACAAAAACTACAAATAAATTTATTTGGGTACGTTTCAATGACCTTCCTGAACAGTCTTAATTTTCAGTCTTCAATTCTGCGTGAAATTCTCAATAATCCTTCGTTTTTCATTCATTTTACACAACAATTATCTCTGTTAACTTGAATGCTGCAAAAGGCTACAATCCTTGCCAGGATACTTCAGGTTCAATCCGTGTGGGATGGCGGCAACAAGAGCATAAGAACCTATATGCTGCTGAGCATGCCTTGTTCCTCATTTCTAGTCCGAAATAGGCATAGATACATGGATTGAGGAGCGAATTGAGAAATCCAAGCAGCGACAGGTAAGTAACTATGGAAGTGGCCTTCTGACAACTGGTTCCACACGCGATCTGCACCAAGGTGGCCACGAAAAAGGGCATCCACGTGACGAGGAACACGCCCACAATGACCACCACTACTTTAACGGCTCGCAGACCACGCAGCAGAGCGATCCCAGAGATACGGGTAATGCTATTTCTGGAGTTGTCGAAAGGGTCGGCTGGGGTGGTCTGGCGCAGCAACTCGCGCCGTTGCCGAATGGCCATTTGGAGGATGCGGCCGTAAAGGACGCTGATGGATAGCATGGGTACAGTGAAGTAGATGACCACCACCACGATGATATAGGTGGGAGCCGCCATGTAGACAAAAAGACAATCTGTGCCAAACAACTCATTGCGGCTTTTGTACCCTAAGACTGGCAGGAAGCCTATCAATGCAGCAAGCACCCAGATTACGGCGATCAAATAGATGGAATAGCGGAAGGTGACCCACTGGTAATAGTGGACGGCGTGCACGAGGAAGAGATAGCGATCAATGGCAATGATCAAGATACTAAAAATGGAACCAGTGCACAAAATAGTAATAGAGCAGAGCTTAATTAGGCAGACGATGAAGTCTTCGTGGTTGCCGGAAAGAGCATTTGCCAAGACGAGGTACAGTCCGAGGCCGGTATCTGCCGCAGCCAGGCTGGCCACATAATGATAGGCTGGATGGCGCAGGTACTTGGTCACGATCATGTAGATCAGGCCTGATACATTGGCCAGAACGATGAGCGACCCGAGTGGATAAACCACAATGTTGTAGACCACTTCGGACACATCTGGTTCCAATGGATCGAGGCCATGTTTTGTCGTTGTGTGTTCCGAGGGAGAAAATGAAGAAGAATACTGGTGCTTTCCGAGCATCACAAGCCGCAGAGAAACGGAGATCTGCTTGAGAGGTGGGAGAATACTGTTGGCTTTATGGAACCGAGCAGCAGAGTTTGTAACAGTAAAATTACCGGGAAGGAAATCGATCAGAAGATTCTGTACCTGTGATCATTCAACAAAAGTTGCTAATGTATCGGGCAATGAATGTCAATAAATCACAAAACTCCGACCAATCGAAATCGACCAAACTTCAATATCTGCTCACATCCCGATGTAAAAAAAAAAAACGGATGATGAATTATTCGCGATCACTACCCTGAGAGCAATTGCAAGTGATAACACTGCAATAAATTGCAATCAATCGGAAAATGTTGCTGGCAAGAATAGGTAACGTCCACAGAAGCCAGAAAAAACAATTTCCGAAATAGTCTGTCATCTCAAGTTTCAACTGCAGGAGGCATATGTAGTTCCAGTTTACGAAAGGACGTTTAGCGAAAATGTACAAAATAAAGCTGCTTTCCAAACGAATTCCTTAATGTTTAAAGCATTCGAACTTTCGATTTATCGCATTTTCGGCACTTCAATCCAACCGCTCGGTGGTTTATCATGTTTGAAATCCTCTCCTAACATTCATTAACCGTGAATCGACAACAAGCACTTTCAGCGCCGAAACAAAAGTGGAAAATGCAAAAATACAGTTTGCAAATTAATCCAATGGAACCTCTCCATACGCCTGCAGCCAATCAGGAGCCAGTTTAGCACTTAACTTATTATCAAACATCACCCGAGTATGTGCTTTATCAATGTTCCGTTTGCCATTTTTACAGCACACCATCTTCATTAACTACGGCTTATTTAAAGCACTTCCTGTGACGAGATTTTGCCATTAGAAGGAGTGATAAGCATCAGTTGCCAATCAGCTAGATTATGCTATTTTAGAAATAACTTCAATCCCATTAAAATTTCCAGGCGAGTGTAAGTAGGGCTCATTGCAAATGCATATTGCACATTTCACAATATTTCATGGGTCCAAATCTGTCTTAACATTGATCCATAGTAAAATGAGACGACGAAAGTAGACATATATTACATAGAAGATATTTAAATATTACATTGTTGGAATAATTGAGAGAAGCTGATGAATAAGTGATGTCAAAATCCATTCAATCCCAAACGCATCAAATAGAACATCAGGAAAAAAATGCCCCTAAATTCTACTTTACCATGAATGACATCAATGATGAGATGCTCTTAAAACTTCAAGAAGCATGACGAAAACGCAATTTAGATACGTACCCTCCTCCAATTTGCTTATCATCTAAACATGCAATAGACCACGTGTCCACTTATTGTCACCAAAGCAGAAAATGTTTTCAATACATATTTTTGCGGAAAGATTTGGAACAATACCAGGATTCGCTGGAGCAATCATTTTGATTGGTTTGCATTTCTGTGATCCCTGGTAAGCGACAAAGTCTAACGCCTCCAGCACCTGAAGGAGTCTCAGACCATCTGCTGATAAAATTATCAGATAGCAACATGCTTAAGCCATGTCGAGCAGGAGTGTCACCTGATCTGCGCGACAATGCTGATGAATGAACTGTTGTATTAATTAAACCCAAGCAGCAACTAACAACGCCATCATCGACATGATCATTAAGCAAAAACACTGTTAAATCAATTATCAATCCACTGGCATTATCTATTGACAATTTATCACTTGCAAGCTGGTTTCAATTGTTTGCCATGAATCTATACAAAAGTGTATTGTGTTCCCATAGCAACATGTAGACGTTGATAGAAAGTATATTTTTATAATGAATTGAAACACATCTGGGTAGATGCATTTGGAAACAAAATTTATGAGCATACAATTCAGTCTGATACTCTTGAATAAACACAAAGCTCAACTTTCTGTTTTGAATTTGGCGATTAGGATGTACTAGCTCCCAACACAGACTCAATCACTCATTTTACCTATTATACTTGTATATGCATGTTAGAATAAGTTGCAATTGGTTTTACCTGTTCTGTAGAAGGGCAGCCTATAATGACTTGATCCTCTTCAGAATAATGAATGTGCACCACCTCCTGTAGCTGCTGATAAGTGTTCACTATATTCTTCTGTAAATAAACAAAATTAAACCCTACTTAGAATTATCATACTAAGAAAATGAATATAGACTACCAAAGTTATCTGACACCATACCAAATGAGATTTTTGTGTGCTAAATTTTAATTCAACATTGAAGATTATCAAAGCTCCTAAAGGTGTATTTTCAACGCCTCTAATCGTTTATTAGCAATCTTGGCACTGACCATCACATAAAGCATGTGTTTGTTGGAATGAAATGAGACATCAAAACAATTAACATCCATTCCAATTTAAAAATATGAAAGGCTTTTTTGAACTTCAGATATTCCTTATCAGGCATAGTAGTGGATAGAGATTTGCAGCAGTCTGATTTGGGTTCATTCAAATCAAATTCAGTTCAAAATTATTATTTTAAAATAATGTACTCACTTTAATTGGCCGAAATAAAATGGCTTCGGTTTCCCTATTTGCCAAATAAAGTGCCATGCTGCGATGAAGTAAGGGCAATTTTGATTTTAGCTGACGATTGGCCTCAGTGACAATTCCTGTCACTTGCTCTGTGCTTGCAAATGGTTGGTTCCGAAGAAGAATTTGTCGGCCAGAATCGTCGTTTACTTTTAAAATAACGTTAGCCTACAAAGAAGCTGCATTATAAATGGAATTCCTCAATTGCCGTAGTTTAAATAAAACATATAGAAAATCTAATGTCATCATACTTTCTCCAAGAAGCCATTTAGTGGTCCTGTTAACAAAGTAGTGCAGTGTGCAATTAGAGCATCGCACACTGATTTTAGATGGTTGTCCACATCCTTTTTGGAATCAAGAAAATGTTCTGTTACTTGAGGTGTGCCCTATTTAAATAAAATTTAGTTGAATGACTTGTTTAGCAAAATATTAACAGGCCACGGCTAACATGCCAGTAACGCCTGACAAATAAATCAGCTCAAAGTCACCTGAATAATAAATTCGAGAACAGCATTGGTAGAACTGAAGCTAAAGAGCCTGGATCGTTTATGCAACAAATTGACAGCAGCACCTGCAAAAATGCCATTAATTTTAACTGGATTTAACAACTTTGATATCAATTATTTTATTTATTCAGAATTAAAACATTTTCAAACTTAATTTAAAATGGAAGCTTGATAGCCCTTAATTAATCAGAATCCATTTAAATTTTCTTAATGACTCAATTAATTGTAATGTATCAAATAATACTGTCTCTTTTATGTATTCATCAAAATTTAATATCAAAAATTATGACTACTAAAGTCTCCTATTAAATTAGTGTATCAAGGTTAAAAAAGTAACCTGTTTTGCAGTTCATTTAATTCTGAACGACAGTTTTACTGAATAGCAACTTTAACTAATACCTACTTCTAACTTTGCTGAAATCCAGCGTCGTTTCTTTGACCGAAAAATCGACCTGAAAAGGTGTTATTTGCTCCCGAAGTATAAGGAGATGTTTTATTTGAAACAAATGACCATCCAATGGCGTCTGAAGTATTGTAATAAATTCATTATTTTCTTACATAATTCATGACTGAAGTTTTGAAACGATAATTCAACAATTTTAAGTACCTGATTTTTCCCAATCATATCACCAGCATTAATTAATGACAAAATGCACATGGCAAGAGCTTCTTGAGACAATCCTTGGAAAATGGATTTCTAAAATTATTAAATATTAAGTCAAGTATAGAACTGATCAACATTTTTAAACAGATTTCAATCACAAATTGAGCTCACCGGAATACATCGATACAGCTTGGAAAGACAGTTTAAAGTGCGCCGGACAGTCGGGTACCACATGCCATGAAAATCGGCTGGCGAGTCTATGAATTGGGCATTTCAGTTCATTAAGTTCCACGAGGCATTCTTCACAGTTCAATCTTCCAAACTGGTTTTAGAAGTTGTTTTTTTCATAATATTTTACAAAGGTATTACATTAATAATACTTACATCCAACCAAGCTTGAGTGAGTGCTAGACTGTTGTTCACTTGCTGCAGTTATACTGGCAACTTCTTGACTAGTAATAGAGCATGTTGACGTTAAGGATGTCTGTGAATCCGTTCGACTTAGCTTGGCCTGCATCAAACTTTCTGCGATGCTCTAAGTAACGAAATGCTGATAAAAATCTAAGATAGCAATGGGCCTTTGGCCCATGAATGATGATGATGATATAAAAAAAACTTAAAAACTAGTTTAAAACTCATTATAACAATGAATAACAAAATGGCCAATACACACCTCCATCATTTCCAATTTCTCAGGATATGCTAAATCGCCTGGTGCCGGTTTATAATTGAGAATGTCACTTTGAATGTAAATGTGGCTGCGGTAAACAAGCCGTTCTTGAACATCCTGAAGCATCTGTGTTATACACGCCTCAAACACAGTAAGGCGATTGGCTGAGAAATGAATTGCCCCATATATTTTATTGTTTTATCATACTAGCTTGGAAAAATGAGCATTTCTTTAATTAGCAATTTAAATTACCACTATTGTGAATGTGTTCTTCCAACATTTCAACCTATATAAATAAATTTAATAAGCATCTTCAAAAAATTCTCTTTAAACACAAATTTCATTACCAGTGCCAATTTCATGGTTAGGATCGACATTCAAAAAGATACCTTTAAAATTGAGCAAAGCTCAGCCAATGTTTCCAAGTGATTAATGTGAATAATCATTGGCCGCAAGGTATCATATAGCTTGGTACAAAGCTTCTCTAGAAAGGTACTGAAAATAAAAGTCATTTTTAATTGATTGTGAATACGGGTCATGTTAACAACGAATTCAGAGTGCCCACCGACACAAATGAAATTGGAAATAATCTCCATAAGTAATATTCTTCTATAATAATTGCTTGAAAAACTAGTAACAATTAGCATGCAACATTTGTTTTATGTTTCCCAATATGTACAACATTATGTAAGTTGTTGCCAGTTCAAAGACCAGGTAAAATGGATTTGTGTAACACTATACACCAAGAGTTTCATCAGGAAAAAAACATGGAATTGTCATATGAACTTTCAGTTGTCAAGATGATGTTATGGTATGATATGGAATGTTTTGTAATTATGAATCAATTTTGCAAGCATAAATATTTTCATGCATTTGCTCGTATGGCATTTTATTAATCAAATTTACTAAATATATATATAGTTTAAGATTACCAGTCTAGTAATGCAAATTGGCTTATGTGTAATGCAATTTGCATATTTAGAGATTAAACCAATTGAAACGAGATTTCCATTCCAAAAAAAGTTAGGGCACCCTGTAAAGTCTAAACTAACAAGATCCTTACTCAAGTTGCTGGCCAGGCTTAGAGAAAAACTGGAAAAATAGCTGGTATTCATCCTCACAAATATGAAGCAATAGGTTGCAGCCACTCCTTACCTAAAACAATTTTGAGAAATTTAAATAAAGAGATTAATCAAGACAAAAATTTTGTCATGATGCTCAGACAATGCAACATTACCAGAGTACAATGGTCCCTCTGATAGTTACTGGCCAATTCTGCTACTGTAGTAGCCACACTGGAAGTGATTAGCAAATCACGTTGGGTGAAATAACATTGATGGCAATCTGACAACAGTTGCTCATACTCCTGCGATGAATTTACTCTCAATTCTATTTGCTCCGTTAAAATCTTGATTCTTGCAGCATTGGTGCGAAATTTCCCATAGAATAATGTAAAGGTGTTATCCAAAGCTTTTGGCGATTCCTGATGTACAACAAATCAAGAAATAAAAAGTCTGAAGGTTGAGTCATGGACAGAATGTGGATAAGAGGAGGGAAGGGGATAGACCAAATCAGACGTCCACTTGATAAAAAAAAAATGCCAAATAAAATCAGTTCTCAAAGTAAAAGGGAAATTGAGCGCAATATCACATAGACGCTCAGAGTCCATTTACAAATTCGCAAAATTTTCAATCTTTCCCGAGGCCATCTGTGCAGATTTTTCCTCGTTTTCTCGAAGACAAATTTTCCAAAATTTCCAAGTTTTCCCAAGTAGGCCTACAAATCTTCAACATTTTAAACTGTTTTCAAGTACTGATTCATACAATTTTCAAGGTTCCAAGGAAATTCTCCACCTTTTCAGAGTACAAATTTGCAAAACTTAAAAAATTCTTAAGTTTCGAACGACCTAATGGGGGGGAGGGGGGTCCTGGTTGACCGTGCACAATGCAGGCAGGGGGGAGTCAAATTCTGGGAAAATTGTGAGGACGTCCTTTTTGAATGACCCCTAAATGAAACTTACACTGGTAGGTAGAACTTGCTGTGTGGCATGTTGCAATGATTTCACAATGTAGGTATGGATAAGACTCAATGCCTTCGTTAAGCAATGTCGAAATTTTACCAGATATGGGCCACTCTCCTTGTAATTCGACTGTAAAAGAAATCAGATTAATTTTTTAAAACCAATCTATAAAATTGAGCATTTTCCTTGGCCAGAATTCTTTTAAAGCTATTTTGCCACTACTGTAATACAAATTTCGGACACATTATTATAATAGATTACTTAATAATAAAACGTAAATTAAAACATCTTGGTGACTTAGCAAGCAAATAAAATGACAAGTTCGCTCATTATTCCACGATAACTAAAATCATTTTATCTGCCCGTGTCATCTAAATAAACATATCTAAACTAACATTATTCTTGTTAGAAGCTGAAAACAATTCTTTGGAATCCAAGACTTACATTTGTTATTAAGAATCCAATACATTCATCAATCCTAGCAAGCATTGGTATGAAGGATTCATTAGTTACCGATAAGGTAGGCGAGTTTAGTTTCTAAAAGGAAATATTTTTTCCAGAATTCATCAAATAATAGCCAACCAACAGAAAAACACCAAAAATGCACACGCACTGTTGAAATCTTGTCTGACTCATTGAAATAGACCAATTTTTCGTCAATTTCCAGGACTGTATTCATTAATTTGGTCTGCAAAGAAAGTTATTTCAGTCAAGACATTCGACATGATAACATTTTCCCCATTGCTAGATTTGTATTCACCTGTTCTGCTAGCAAATGTTCACATGCTTCATGCAAGTTATTGGTTTTGTTGGAAACAAATTGATACTGCTGTGTCAACATTTTTAGGTAATCCATACACACTTCAACTTCATGGAGTAAGTCTCCGCATTGCTGACTATATTCCTTAAGGTGGTCAAGTATTAATCTATAAATGGAGATTAAAACAGATGAGCATGTTTTATTGGCATTGAACTAATAAAATATGGTTAGATTAAAAATAAACGATTCCATGCCTATATTTGATGTCATCTTCATTTAACATGTCATCTTCAACATTTGCGAACCAATGGTAAAACTAGAAAAAAGCAGACAAAAAGGTGAGGGTAGAAAAATAATAAATAGGAGCAAAACAAGTATTCAATTAAAAACAATGTTGACAGCAAAGTGTAAGTCAGCATGATAGGAATAAATCTGAGATTATTTTTCTCAAAAGTAAACCTTAGAGAGAAAACATGTACTTTTACATTTGGGTAAAAAGGAAATGCAGTGCTAAGTTATATTTATTATTCTAGAAAAAAATGTAATAATTATACATCCTTTTCATTAACATTATTGTGTAACAAGTGAACATTAAGACAAGTTAAATTCTTTAATAGGAGACAGCAGACTAAGAGAACTTACACAAATCAATGAAAAGATGCTAGATCACTGGATTCAAAATCGGATGCATAGAAGGAATAATTGTGCCATGCAAGCTTCAGGTTAGAGGCAACACTGTTAGAATGCCGAGGAAAATTTGGATAGGTAACTGAGCTGATAAGCAAAATGGTGATGTCATTTGGCCCACGTTTTTCGTCATTGGTACAACCTTCATCTGAAGGAAGGTAAAATATCCTCAGATTCATTTATGGCAGGCTAGGTTTCAAGCCATTGTCATACAGCAAAACTTCGGAGCACCAAACTCGCCTAACCGCGTCACCACAAAAGTGTCATATCGTCAAAATCAGACTGCAGACAGCACTGGCGTATTCAAGCACTGGTCGCACCAGCACTTTGTATGCCATCAGATGGCAGTAAGAGCTAGCCTTTTTGAGCACGTGCAGAGTGTAACCGATAAGTCGGAAAACCTTGGCAGACTTCTGGCTGATATGGGGTTGCCTGGTCCTTAACCGTTGCCAGGACCAGCGGTTGTCAATCAGAACTCCAAGGGATTTGATGTTGGACACCCTGGGAAGAAGGGTCCCTTGGTGGGAGTAAGGGAAGGAGATTTGCTTGTCGAGGGGTTGGTGGGAGATGGACATGACGGAGGATTGAAATATGTTTGATGAGGAAAGAATCACATGTGGTTGTAGGATTGATCATGTTTTGAATTCGCCATGGAACTGGAATAAAACACTAAAAATGCAGCATAATCGTTTTCCTAATTGCATTATGTGGTTCCACATAATTGATGACAATGAGGTGATTCCCCAGGTGAAGGTCGAAATGACAAGCCGATCGCTTTTACGTGTACAGATTATTTATTCAGTACGCAACAAGTGGAATCTGTTTGGATCAGATGGAGTACTTTTAGTTCATCTAGTCAGAGAGCAAAAAAGTTTGCCAAGTGGTTGTCACACAGTAAAGTCACTAGGGAATACCATGTCTGGTGGAATCACGTACAGTCTCTGTCAATGAAGTTTAATTGAATGCAATATTAATTCTGGCTGATGAAGAATTGTTGTCACGTTTAGTTAACATTTAAGAAAGATGTTGTTCTAAGAATTTAACAATTTGCAGCGTAAGACATAAAGTTACCTCATTTGACTTTTATATGGTCATTATTTCGCTAATTTTATTTAATTTTTAATTTTAACGGTGCCATAAAGTGGAAGGATACGTGCACAGCATGGTCGAAAAAGCCTTAAATTTCTCGTCTCCTCACTTTCACCATGGCCAAATTTTCGTATGCGGATGGCGTCTGCTCCATGGCCTCTTGCGCGGAATGTCGTTTTGAACGATTTTCTGGCGATGTTCATGCCAACCGCAATGCGGAAAGTGGCGACTCTGGTTGATCCGTCGTAAATTTGGTCCGGGGAAAGGTCATCGTTGAAAAATTGATGACAAAGAGCCGTTTTTCCGCTTTTATTTTTAAAAAAATAAGTTTTACTTTTCTTTGCTTTCGCTTTTTGTGGCCATTGTGCAGCGGATTTCAAGATTCCGCTTAAAAAATTCAATCCTGTTCACCTCGGTCGGCCGCCATTACACGACGGATTTGCAGCACGTTAATTGCGAGTGAGACAACTGTAATAAGTTCTTTGAAAAGTGAAAATTACAGAAACTGGAAATCCTTCACTTGAGTTATGAAAACAGTTATTTTTCCCCACCACTCGAGCCAGTCGTTGCCACGCTTTGCCATTTGAATGCTGAAGAAACGGCTCACTTACAGCATTTTTTTATGACGAGAAGTTTCTGGAATTACTTGAGCATTCATACTGGACATTGATAACATAGCGCAATGCTGGTTTGTCGTTAGATTTGCTGCTGAGTAATGATGGTAATGATGTAATTGACAGTTACAGTCAATACATTTTGCCTATGCATGCATGATAGGTCCATTTTCATTTTGTCGACAAAATGACAAAATAAAAATTTGGTTATTGCACATATAGCGAAAATAATTGAAAAAACAGTAACTGTTGTTCGTTATGACAGGTTTTATCCAGGTTTTAGAGGTCGATTCCTTACATCTATCTGTAAGTGATGATACGGAGGAGTTAGGTGTTTTTTTAGGGAAATTCGCAAGAATAGATCGAGTTTTATCTATTTCTTAATTCCAGATAGCGAAATTTCGTTATAACCGAACTGTGAATCTGATTTGCCAGAGGGCGCGATGTAGAAGGGGTTAATTAAGGATGGCACGTTTCTTCATTTACCAGGTCGTTGATATCCCTGCACCTTTTTCGACTTTTCGCATTTCGATCCGATTAAGCCCTCGGTTGGGTAACCCAACTTACCCCCCACGTAACTTCACCCGCAGTGCCCCCCTGGGCCCTGGGGGTCGTTGCGATACTTTCAAATCGGGTCATGACTTATTTATGGTCGCCGAAACCAGTTTAATGCCACTGTTGTTATCTGCCGGAAAAATGCTAAAATCTGAGCATTGATCGCCTTGATTAGAAACCCGTCTGAAGCGAGTGCAGAACCGTGCTGTATGCATATCAGGAACGTGCAACGCTTCCGTGTTTTTTGTGACTCAGCTGATGTAACGTTATTGACAATTGAAATGAACGACAACTGACGGGGGTGAGAGATCAACCCGGCTTTTACACGACCAGCTCTTGGACGCCTCGATCAAATTGTAATTGTTGATTACTAAATTGCCAATTATGGTAACCTAGTAAAGAGCTTTTAGGCATTGCCCACTGTGGCCTTGGTCAGCTTACACAGGTTTTTTGTTCATGATGGGTTGTTCCAAAACCATGACGTAGTCGCTGATTAAGTTGCCAGTTAACGCCACTGACCAACTTTCAAAGTTCATACAGGACTTGACCGGAATTCATTATTACAGCCAACTTCAACGTAACTCAGCTTTCTGTATTGGCTGATATTAGCGGGCCGTTAAACACTAGCTGACTCAAACAGTTAAACTTAACTCGAAGTCGGATGCGTTGGACTGATGATAATGGACTGATAAAATTCAACATTTAATCTTAACAAAGTTTTGCGTTACTGCACATACAGTATGATAAATTCAACACTTAATCTTAAAAAAGTTTTGCACAACTTCATGTGCAGTTGTGCAAATCTGCACTACAAGAATGCTTAATCTTAACAACAGGATTAAATGTTGACTTTTATATAAAAGGGATGTTTGATTATTCAACTTAAATTCCGCCTGTGCTGCCATCGAGTGGCAGTTTTCCCCAGTTAGAATTAGCATTTGTTAGGTAACCGTGTTGAGGTCAGTAACAGTAACGGTAAACTGATAGACGCTAGAGGGCAGGGAAATATGGCCGGAAGGAGAGGGAAGAGTAAGGAAGAAAAGTTTGTAGGTCTCGAGTGGAATGCGTGGCCTACTTCCTGCAAGATGGCCGCCACAAACGAGATTTGAAACGAGATTTCCAAGCGCTCCAAGCATCTCTTCACCTCCGAGGTGAAAAGTTGGCGGGCTGTCACCGAATGATTTTTTTTTAACAGACTCATATTCTTTCTCCGCCATGTTTTACTACCATCTTATGTTCTCAATTTCTCATAAGCATGCTTGATTGGGAATTAAGAGCGGAATTCTCCCAAACATGACATTTTCCGTGAAAGTGGTTTCTGGTATTCACCAAAAAAGCAAGAGGTTCAAACTAAGTGTTGGAATGTTTTGGGAAAATATTTTCTATCATTGCCCATAATAATTTTCGATTTTTTTCTTAAGGTTTTCATATTGCGCGTGAATGTTTAATTATAATTTTAAAATCTCCAAGGTAATTTTTTTTTAGTTTTTCAAATATTATAAACTTTGATAAACGTTACCAGCTAAATGTAAATAAACAATACCTTGCTCGAAACTAATTTATACGTAATCGTCGTTCGTGAATTTTTGGGATTTTTCGATGAAGAATCAAATTAAAATCAGGATTTCCTTATTAAAGCACTTTCTTTTTTATAAAAAAATTCATATGAGTGAAACCGAATTTTTTTAAATGCACAGTCTCTTTAGCAGGAACATTACTAAATATCGATAATTTGTAACACATAAATGTAAAGAATAAGTTTTTATTAGTAATTTATTTTTATTTTTGAGAAAGGATATAGAGCCGAGGAAAGGGTACGAACGTATTTCCTGTGGAGTGTAATAAAAAAAGACATATCTTGTGCTAGGTCGGCAATTGTTCTGCCAATGCTGTCTTGCGTAATTATATATTTTTAATATCTATTGTTTTGTTCAATACATTAGTTATCGAAACAATTGCTTACCACGCAATGCTTTTTATCTTTTAATAACATGCACCGCCGTTAAATTATAAAAACTTTATCGAAATATTTTGTTCCGTATCAAGGAATTTTTTTTTGCATCGAAATAAGGTTGATTATTGCATCTTACAATTCGAACCGACCGAATTCTTAGTATTTTCAAAGAATTAAATGCATTCAATTTATTAATGTACTGGGTGGTTATAGGCCCCTAGTTCTTCCGGAGTCCGATCTGTTCAACATAAGTCGATGAAACTCGGTCTATACCTAGGTTATTCAGACCATGTGCACAGTAACATTGCCCATGAAGAAGGAAATTTAGAAGGAATTAAAATTAGTTCAAATATCGCCACCAGGTGGAAATGTGGCGCTTTCGAAAGCATCTAATTTGTATTTTCTTTATGGGAACGGAGTTTCCCGACCCCGTGTGGGCGTTTTATTGCCTGTGATACCTTTGCACCCTAAAAACCTTTACAACCAACCCAATTAAAGCATTTAAAGCCATGATGATCAACATGGCAACATGCTTTCATCAAAAAATCTTATGCAAATTAGAAGAAAGCGCCACATTTTCACCTGGTGGCGATATTAGAACTAATTTTCAATTGTTCGGAGGCCCCATGGTCTGAATAGTCTTATCAACCAAATTTCACTGACATAGGTTGAATACAACGGGCTCTATAGAGAATTCTGTGTAGGGGCATTTGTGATATTTTATGAAATGTAGTTATTTTTTGTTAAAATGGCATTTCCCCCCAAAATATAGTTAAAAAGTAAGGGTGGAAATTACCCTTGGTGGCGGAGCTAGTAGACGTTTTCTCGATTCGAGGTCAATCGAAATCACTTTTTGAGGCTTTTTCATTACAGGTGTAGAAAGTAGGCTTCCAGCACGATTTCAAAGACCGGCTATAAAATATTAAGTTTTAATTGCACGTTCGGCACTCTCCCATCTTACGGTTAATTAGCACGGTACTATAAACCAACAAAGAAGAAAAAAAATGCAAAAATTGGTCGAGTCATTTTGCTACTAAATCTTATTTTCGGCACTTTTTGACCTCGTTAATAAGCGCCACGATTGAATGCGTATAGTGTCGGGATGTAACGTCATCTACCTGCATTATGTCCTCATACACTCGGTCATTGCACCAGCATGACGAAATTGAGATTTTTCTGACGTTTCGCACACTCTCGATAGTTATGCCACTTCAGGATTGGTTTTACGGTGTTTCTAGTACCCAGACGGTCAGTTTGATTCCATGGAAGATCATGCTGCGATGAACAGCAATCGCTTAGATTCGCATTCCAAAAATCAGTAAGTCCTTCGATTCTCAGCAAACTTGTTGAAAGTGGGCCAAATGAGGTGAGAACGACCCAGACGCTTGTTCGCTTTCGGCATCTGGACCGCGGCCGAGCAGCGTTGCGGCTAGATCATAAATTTATCGAACGATTAAGAATTATAAATTGCGACATGCCAAGTTATAAAATCCCCTTTTATTGATGCTCATTTGCATAAAAGGCCAGGTTGCGCCGCGGTGGTTGCAGTTACCGGCGTTTGGTGACACCAAAACAATCGATTCAGTTAGTGCCAATGTTTTTGCGGTCTATGGGATTGTGATAGCATTATTGGTGCCACAGAGGTGTGAGGTATCGTACAAGAAGCGAGCAGGTGGGCCAGAAAGTGGCACGTTAGGTCTTTTTTCAGCACGATTGCACAACGCGTTAATCGGGATCTGAAATTTGTGTTACCTACAATATAATTTGTCGTACTGATTTTTGATTTACAAATTTAAACAAAATTATGTTGGATGGATGGATGGAATAATAAGACATTACTTTGATTGGCTTCATTGGTTGACGCTAACATTCACTTTGCAGCTGACTTTGAAATTGATCATACTTAAAACTCCTAGATATCATACTGATTAAGTTATGATTTTCATATATTTTTTTTTCAATCGCTTCATAGTTGATATTTAATGACTGCTTGTCTCGTTTAATGAGCTCTTTGACTTAATGGTATCTCATTCTGTAGATCACACACCAACTCAACCAAGAAAACTGCGTTTTTCAAACATTCATACAACATGTAGTTGAAAAATCTGCTGTATGCGTTCTTCTGGATAGATTCAGAACCACATTTAGGGGGCTTGGCATGGTTACATAATTCAATGCCTGTTTTAATTCAATTTTAACTGTTAATCAACTGACGTATCGGTGAAATAATCAGGTAGCACCTCTGTGACCACTCCTTTGTTTTCTTATTAAATATGAATTAGATTTAGCGCACTGATTCGAGTTGAAATTGATAAGGGGTATTTGTGTTTTAATATATAGGTAACTAGGTTGCGCTATATGCACAAATGACGTCGGTCGTCAGGGCCCGGAACAGATTCGGAAGTCATGGAATGTTTCGAACAGTTTTCTATAATAAGTTAAAGTACATTCTGGTTATTAGGCACCATTAAAATAAGTAGTTAGGGATTCCATTTAGGAATCGTGAAACTCGGTGCATGCCCCATTGAAAACAGTCCAATTTTCAGAAATTTGTGGTGGATCTGGGAAAGTCGGAAGTCGACATGGTGGAATTCTTGCAAACTTTTACAGAAAGTTTGATGGTTTCACGTAAGATGATACTACGGGAAAATTAATTAAATTGTGATTTTGGGGTCAATCTTGAGCAGACTAATTAGTCTGATTTAAATTGTATGATGATCACCCCTGCCACATGGTACTATGTACTGATTGAAGGGTAAGGAATTGAATTGAAGCATTTTAAGGAAAACGTGGGATGACATTTGAAATACAAGGAAAATGTTTTGGAAAACTCTGAATTTCAAGGAAATATATGAAATTCACTGAAAATGTAGAATCGTGAATTTCATGGAATGCGTTTTATGGAGTAGCGAATTTCAAAATAAATCGGGTACTTATCTATTACATGTATATCAACTACCGAGCCCGGAAAGCATAGAAGCTATGCAGGGAAACGTCTATGTAAATGTGATTTCCAATGTTTTATCACATA
>JAQGBX010001059.1:0-27890 GCA_034698745.1 Megaphyllum sjaelandicum
TTAAACATTTAATCGGACATTTTTTATGATTTAAATGAACATTTTGTTAAACATTCAATCGGACATTTTTTGAAGGCCTAATCGGACATTTTGTTAAAGATTAATCGGACATTTTTTATGGTTTAAATGAACATTTTGTTAAACATTTAATCGGAAATTTTTTATGATTTAAATGAACATTTTGTTAAACATTCAATCGGACATTTTGTTAAAGATTAATCGGACATTTTTTATGGTTTAAATGAACATTTTGTTAAACATTTAATCGGACATTTTTTATGATTTAAATGAACATTTTGTTAAACATTCAATCGGACATTTTTTGAAGGCTTAATCGGACATTTTGTTAAAGATTAATCGGACATTTTTTATGGTTTAAATGAACATTTTGTTAAGATTTAATTGGACATTTTCCGAAGATTTATTGGACATTTTGTGATGATTCAATCGGACATATTTTGATGATTTAATCGGACATTTTTTAAGATTTAATCGTACATTTTCTGAATATTGAATCTGATATTTTTTGAAGGCTTAATCGGACATTTTTTTAAACATTTAATCGGACATTTTTCATGATTTAAATGAACATTTTGTTAAACATTCAATCGGACATTTTTTTTAAAATTTAATCGCACAATCCCAGCTGACCTGCCACATACATGCATGCATAAATCTCTTCTTTAAATACGGAATATTGCGCTGGATTTCCATTTTAAATCGGGAACTGATTTTATTTGGCATTTTTTTTATCGAGTGGATGCAGGGCCGTATTATCCAAAAGGCTGACAAGGCTCAAGCCTAGGGGCCCACCAAAATAAGGGGCCCATGATTATTCATTCACTCTCTGAAATTCTCTCATTTCAAAATTGTCCACGTTTTTCGAGCATAAATTTGCAAATATTTCACGTTTTCTGTGAATCTGTGGATATAGATTTGCAAAATTCCCCAGGTTTTCCCTGTTCAAATTTGCAAAATTTTCTGAGTATTTCGAGTATATATTTTCAAAATTTTCCATGTTGTTCGAGTTCAAATTTGCAAGATTTTCTACGTTTTCAGAGTACAAATTTGCAAAACTTACCCACGCGTTTATCGAGTATTAATTTGCAAAATTTTCCACGTTTTTCATGTACAATTAACTTTACTACAACATCGTATAACATTTTACGTTTCTGAGTAGATATTTGTAAAATTTTACACGTTTTTTTAGTACAAATTTGCTACATTGTCTACGTTTTTGAGAACAAATTTGCAAAATTCTTCAGGTTTTCTCTGTTCAAATTTGCAAAAATTTTCTCGTTTTTTTTTTACAACTTTGCAGCATCGTAAAATAATTTACGTTTCTGAGTATAGATATTTGCAAAAGATTTGACGGTTTCCGAGAAGAAATTTGCAAAAATTCTTCAGGTTTCCCTGTTCAAATGTACAACATTTTCCATGTTTCCGAGCATAAATTTGAAAAATTTTCCACAGTTTTTGAGTACAAATTTTCAACATTTTATGAAATTTTGTGAAATTCGGGGCGACGGAGGAGGGGGGGGGGGAAAGGTTGAGGGGCCCAAAGAAGCTTTGAAGCCTCGGGGCCCTGTCCACATTGAGTCCGTCACTCAACCTATCCTTCCCTACCCACTACATGAGGACGTCCTTTTTGAATGGCCCCTAAGACCTGTCTGAAGATCCCTAAAATGTTGATAGCCTTATCTTTTAGATTTCGCTTAAAAATCAAGAACTTTTGAAAATGGTTTGAAAAATGTGTACGAAATAATTGGTCGATTTTCATTTCGCCTACCTTCGCGAACTTCCGGTGAAGATGTTTGAAGATTATAAATGGCGATTCAACGGCCACGTGGACACACAGCTCCTGCTGACCAAAATGTCCTAAACGATGCGAAACCGGAATTGACCACTGACCATGACTGTTCAGATGGCTCTTGGCTACTTTGCCCCTTCTGACTCATTTTCTGTGTATAATCAGAAAATGAGTCAATAGTTAAGCTCGGAACAGTGACAAAGCTTTTTTCGAAAATAGCCTGGGAGTTTCTGAACAGTTTTTATCCGATTTGTTTTTTTTAATTTCCCGTAAAATATGGTCATTTTTGTTAATATCTAAGCAATTTTTTTTTCAAGTATGGAAATGATGAAGATTTTTATTCAAAATTTAGGATTTATTCGAATAAAAATACAGTAAAACCTTTTTAAGAGTGACCTAAAAAAAAAACACCTGCAATTGTCTTTAAATGTCCACCTAGGGGAGGGGGAGGGTTAAAAAGGGGTAAAAATGTGTCTACATAAATTATGGACATGTACATGTAAATTTAAACACCTACAGTATGTGTATGTCACTGAAGGAACAACGTTGTTAGCCATATGTTAACGCAATGCCAGGCTAATTTTTGGCACATTTATTTTAGATACATTTTTTAGAACCCTTAATGAAATTCATAAACTACAAATGAACCACATGATGCATTTCAAAAATATTTACACCAAAAATTATCCTGGTGTTGAGTTAACAAATGGGTATTAACGTTTTTCTTGGATGACTTAACTCCAAGAAACCATATGGTAAGTGGATTGTAAACTAACAGCCACTAATCAATTCAATTCAGACCACACAGAATTTTGACAGCGAAACAACATGTAAATTTCGAAACACTCATTGAGCAGAATTATTACATAGTAAACTCACAGTTTTTGAGATGAAATATTTATATGTTAAGCCCTCAATACTTGATTTGTAATTTACAACTTATTTTACTGTCAAAATTCTGTGCAGTCTGAATTGGTTAATAGATATTACAGGACTCACAATCCACTTATGGTTTCTTGAAATTATGCCATCCAATAACAAAGTTATTACCCATACGATACCATAATACCAGGTTAATTTTTGGCTAAATTATTTTTTTGATACATCCAGTATTTGGCCCAAAGCTAAAATTATCATTTAAATTGGTGACTGTGGTGGTTTCATTGCAAATACTGTATAACAATAATAAAAAGATAAATCTAGTATACATGCATGTATTTTAATTTGAAACTGATATATTCGCTCCCTGTTGCCGAGAAATTAGCCGCCATGATGTTTTTGAACCCAAGTAGTATGAAGTTAGTGTGGTTTTGAAAATTCTTTGTACTTGATCCTAAAACATCCCATAATTCCACAGTGGTAACGTCATCCTGATGTCATCGTAGGGCGCAAGTCAGCAACCTTCATGCAAAATTATCATTTTAAGTGCGCACTACACCTTTAAGGTCACGAATTCGGACTACCCTTCTTCCCTCAAATGACGCTTTATCCGGTCATTTTTAAGTATGAAGTTCGAACTTCATACTAAAAGTGACCAGCTTGGACAGGGCCATAATGCAAAAATCAACCATTCCAGCAGTGGACAATAAAACTGTGCTTGTCAGGGAAAACACAATTTTTGTCTGAAACATTTAGGAAAATGTCATGGAATGTTGAAAGTGAAAATCCGTAGCAACCCTGTTAAAGTATAACAGCCTATAACTGAACCCGCAATGCTAAAAACTACGTAATACATAAGTCCTTATTTTATTTGTGCACATTAAGTAGAAGTATGAATCATCTAGATAGCTGCCAGGTATTAAATTCAATTTAAATGTTTACCCTTTAAAAATACACAATAGAAAACTGACATACTTATAGGAAGACAATAAAGCAAGAAGCTATAAACCGGCCTTTCTTAAAAGAATGTCTTACATATGTTTTCCTATTCCTAGCATAGGGGTTGTATATCACGTTAAATGTTATTGATTATTAATGCTACCATGCACCTGTGCCTTTTTAATTTTTCAACAAAAATATTTGATTTTTCATTTATTAGTTCTCCAACTTGATTTCTTGCAATTTTTTATTTCATTTTAGGCTTGATTGGCTAACACATTATGATGCCGAGATTAATTTGAAGATCTCTCCGTTAACCTATAGTGGTCAGTTCATTTCTTCTTATACTGTATTTTTTCTTTTTTTGAAACTTCAAGCAGTGAAATACTTCAGAAAATACATAATCAGTTCTATATTTCAAACGTACACCTGGCTCTGTATATTACAATCTCACTGAATCTTTTTTTCTATTCTTGCCAACTTCATGATAATGGAGCAAAGTAGTTTTAATACTGTAAAAAGTTTCTTAACATATAATGCATAGTTGTTTGTTTTTATTAGGGAATTTCTCTATGCCTTGTGGACAACAGTAAAGCGGGATCACTTCAGACAAAACAGCAATTTAATGTCCAAGAAATTTTAATGGTACATTTTTGCCACATCTTAATATCTGGTTTAATATTTTTGTGGGAAAGAACACGTGTTGAATTATATTCTTTGGATGCTTCCTAGAAGATGGAAATGTAGGAATGAGGACCATGTCACACTGTGCGCTGCAAGTTTTTCCCCAAATACGAATTTGGTACTTGTTTCCTGACACATTGAGGCATAAGTGAGTAGTCTTACCTGTGATAATCCAAAAATCAATACACTCTTCCAGTGAGGAAGAGACATCAATATTGCGATGGTGAATCAGCCATGACGAGGGAGGAGAGCTGTGCGTAGCAAAGGCAGAGTGACGTCGTAAAGAGAAAGCAATGAATGAAGAATGCAGAAGACATTGGAGCAAAGCATTAGAAAACAGCCAAAGCATCAACAAAATAAACATCCACATATCGCTAAGCAAAGCGGAAGCGAGGTGGTTGCCGAGCAACCCAGTTCGTAGTTCGAGACCGGCTTACCAGGGCCAGTCTCCCACACCTCCAGTAATGGAAGCTACTGCAGCCGGCTGGTAACGCTCAATAAAGTTTTGGAATATGGCTGAGACTGTTTCCTTACCGATAATATGGCCCAAAGGTGTGAATTGGGCCTGGAGGTCTATTCCATATTCAACACAAACTTCTTCAGGGGGGAGCTGCCTGCTCCATGGTCACACTTAACACCAACAAAGTCATGGACTGATGCCACAGGAGAGAAGTGGTCCCTACAATAGTAATGAAGAGGAATCCCTTAAAGGGGGCAGCATCAACCTCTTCATTAAAATCTTCAAGTTTTTTGACGATGGTGCCACTTCTTCGGGGCGTGGCAGTGGGCACATTTTTTAGCCAAAGTTTAACTCTCGAAAGATTAACCGTAAATGGTCGCTATTTTGAGAAATTTTTTTATCAGTGTGATTAACACTGATGACCCTTACGCAAGAAAAAAACACCCACACACAGATGGCCAGACTATAGACAAAAGTGCCATTAATAGATGCTAGTGCCATCTACTGTGTGGGCAGACAATTAACATATCCCTGGGAGGAAAACCGCTAAATTGGAAGATAAAATCAAAGCCAAGACAAGCTAGGTGACCCAATTAACTGAAAAACGAAGTTAAAGACAAAGAGAATCAACAGGTAACCAATTGGGTACCTAACATACCCATGAGCTTGATCCTCATGTTATTTTGCGGGTTTAATGGGAAAATTTAAGCCACGAGATAAACTTATTAATTAATGGTCTGTGAATAATCCAGTGAAGGCTTGTAGAAAACAGCCAAATGTTTACAAATCACCAACATTTATTAAATCACACATCTCAAAAAGTACACAATAATAATGTTTTAGGATTGCCAAAATGGTTCATGCAGCATGCATAAATTACTTACATTGGATGTATTAGTCCAATGCTTGGAAAATGTTTACACAGTATTTCTCATTCATGTTATTTTGAGGGTTTAATTGGAAAATTATAACCACGAGATAAACTTATTAGTTAATGTTCCGTGAATAAGCCAGTGAAGGCCTGTAGAAAGCAGTCAAGTGTTTACAAACCAACAACATTATTGAATTACACAATCTCAAATGTTACACAGAACAATATGCTTAGAATTGTATAACAGATTCATGCAGCATGCATAAATCACTTACATTGGATGTATTAGTCTAATGCTTGAAAAGTGTTTACAAAGTGTTTATTTTGATGATATAATGCTAACACTTTGGTTTCAATGCTCTAATATTCCTCATTGAAAAGTTTATCCTCAAATTGTCTTAAACTGGCTAGGTCCTATATATCGTAGCCAGACCATGCTTATATTTAACCTAAATCTTTTCGGAGTGTCCTTTTTTCGGAGGTTTAGGTAAAATCATTTAAGTCCTAAACCTAAAATATTATAAGTCCCATTGGTAGATTTTTCTATGTCCAGACTAACAAATTAAAGCCTATTTTCAATAGTAGAAGGTATGTTCTTTGTCGAAGATTAACTATGGGAGAACTGGATGTTTTCCCATTGTTCCCACCAAACCGTTATACAACAGTTCGAAATGGATTACACAGGAACATTCCCAGTACTCCTATTATTGTGCATTTCTCTCTCAGACCACCTGTAATGTAAAAATGTTTGGCCTTTTATATGGTTTTTAACCAATAATGAGCCCGCAAACAGTGCTGGTTTTTCAGTCAATCATTATGTAGTGGCTAAATGCCAACCAATCAGTTTTAGGATTTTGAATATTCCCTCCCTGGTTGTGGTTACATATGGCGCTGTTGGGAGTGTCAGCTTAATTTACCTAATTTGGGTGTTTGGCTTATGGATCTGAAAATTGGCCACATGGGGTATAATTTTAAAGTAATGGCTTGGGGGAAATATAATTTATGCAAAAATTAATGTGTGTGCACATCTGCGCTCATAAGTGATAAATTAGGGTGGAGTCCGATAAAATATTTTTATTATTATTTTTTATGTCTATGCATTAATTCCCTTGACCATATGTTTCCCCATTTATTCATTAAATATAACAATCCTACCCTCTCAAATGATATGATACCAGAACAGCATAATATTCCTAAAGTTGTAAATAAAGCACTTTTCCATGACTGAATATGTACTGAAATGTACTATAATACGGTGACTCAAACAATTGTTCACATAAATGCTGGTGTAAGTTTACTGACTTCACAAACTTCCAATAGACTTCACCATAAAGTAAAACATAGAACATAAAAAGGGACATTACACCTTTGATATTAAAATAAACAACTTGTAAAAAACAATATTTGAAAATAATATGGCCGATAACAGTTGCCAAAACATGTGAACAAATATTTTGCTGACATACTGCTACAAAATTAATTACGTGTATGGCCACCCTTTTTACCTCTAATATTTTATGAGGCATACTATCAATTAGCTTCTTACAACAATCCTTCTCGATTTTTTCCCAAATCTCTTGAACTCTGCCATAATTGTAGCATGCTGGATGATGGCTTTGGGAAATCATTCTTTTTTTTAGCAATTCCCACAAATTTTCAATTGGATTGAGGTCAGGTGATTGAGGGGGCAACTCCAAAACCTTAAATTTCAGCATCTTTGTGCCATTTTCGCATACATTTCGCAGGATGCTTGGGGTCATTGTCATGTTAAAACATCACCTAATTTTTTAGTTTTAGTTTCAATGAATCAATCAGATCCTCTAATAAATGGAACAATACAATGCTGCATTTATATTTCCATTGATTTTAACTAGTTGTCTAGTCCCAAATGCTGTTATGCATCCCCAAACCACCAGAGATTGTTTACATTGTAAACATGGCAGAGGCTTTCTGATATTAGCCATATGATCTTCAAGTATTGTTTTTTTGTTAAGTTGTTTATTTTAACCCCTTCAGTCATGATTTAATTCTAGTAATAGAAAAAAACAAACTCTTGATATATTGACTACTGATTTTTTTTGTAAATTTAAAAAAAATAATTATGTTGATAACTTTTGGTCAGGATATACAGGATGTCAACAAAAGTTTACAAAAGTACTAAGTATTCACATTTTCTACATAATTTTATTTCTTGAAATATTAAAAAAAATAATAAAATGTTGCATGAAATATTAAAAGATTGACATAAACCTTGGATTACAAGTATACAATTAAATACTTTTACTGACTGACATGAAAATCTTTGAAGCAAATATGCTTTGATGTAAAGCATAAGAAGACTTTGCACTTGACTAGTGACCCTAAGCACTTTTCCATTTTGCACCTATTGGCAGACTTTGATTTTATGATGATAGGCCAATGAGTGTTGATCACGGCGGACTTCATTATTAGATAGTTGAGCAACAAGCTTTCGTGGGGGCTGTGTCTCTTAAGGGGAACTTGATGGTTGGCTACGTTTTCTGGACTCATCTGTGCTCTGACGTTTGATCAATGTTTCAGCGGGATCGAGGCGGAAAGACATCAAATCCATGCAGGTGCTCAACATTTCGATACTCCAACCAGCTGTTTACAATAGCCATGTCAATTGCGTGCATTATTATTCGAAGAGTCCACTTCCGAGACCTGATAAAGATCCTGTACAATGAAATTAGAAATTTGTTTTTATCGACTCCTCCCATTGACTTGTTATACAGAGCAACAATTTCTGGTCGAGGGATCATGATGTACGTTTTTTGATCCTTGTCTTAATGTTTCACTTTGTCTTCATGGCCATTTATAATCAAATTAGTTGCGAGAGCAACAGACTTGTCTAGCCACCGAACAAGCACTTGTTCTCATCTTTTGAGAACAGTTCTTCAGAATACCCATGCTTGTTCTTCTTTTGAAAGAAGCTTCAGTCTGAAGTAGTGGCTTTGCAAAGCGGTTCATACGACAAGTAACAGCAGCTGGTATGTTGTTATCATGTAGGTAATTCAAAAGCTTCATGGAATTGAAGTTGTCGAAAAATAACTGGCAGGGACCGCTTATCCTACTGCACAAATGGACAACAACACCAGAACCAAATCCAAATTCTGCTGTGATTTCAGAAGGAATCTCAGTAGTGCTTCCCCGATAGATGAAAAAATCAGTAATGAGCCCACTTTCACCACACAGAAGAAAGAGCTTTATTCAATGAGGGGTTGGCTTATTAGGGATATACTGCTTCAATGCCAATTGACCTTTAAATGGAAGCATCTGCTCATCCATTGAAAGCCTTGGCTCCATCTGTAACTGCTGTCATCAAGCTCAAACATGGTCAAAGATTGTTCGTATTTTCCAATACCGGTCTTGTGTGATGGCACGTTCTGCAAGATTGTTTACAAGGTGAAAGCAAGTGCAAAGCTTGAAGAAACGATTAATGGGCATTGTTTCTCGGAACAACTTCAAACCAATTTTAGAATTCCAATAAAGTCGGATCCTGGGGAAGGACAAAGGGCCTATGATGATGTGCAGTCCGACAAACATTTTCATTTCTAAGGCAGTGGTCGAAACATTTGTCAATCTGCTGTGCATACATATTTGTCATCATGGCAGTCTCCTTGAAATAGGCCTCAGGAATGTACTTGAAAAAGTACACACTTGGGTATTCCTTATCTTGTGGATGCTCTATTGGTGATGGAGGATGGGCAGGGCCTGAGGCATCTGAGGCATGAAGAACTTTTTTGTTTGCTCCAGATATTAGTCCCAACCAAGCGTTTCTTGGGTTTGCTGCTCGATGGAAGTTGCTCCTTCTCGTCTGACTCAGGATCGATTTCTTTAACCTGCCTATCTTCCTCATCATCATCAGCAACTGGCTGCAATGGCTTAACCTCTTGAACATACTCTTTTCTTCATCCTCAGCTTCATCATCTTTTGAGATGTTTCCTTCTTGAATTTTAGCGAAATGGTAATTTGCATTGAATTTGCATGAAATTTGTCCACTCTGTTTTTGTCAAAGGAGAAAGGAGGAATAGTGGCTAAGCCTCCATTAAAAAAATAAATAAACACAGAAAACAAATTAATTTTTTACCAAATTTGCTTTCTTGTAATTTGTTACCTAATGAATTCCAAAATATGTTCCAAAATACAACAATGCAAAAATTAAATTATATATACAAAAAAGCAAGATAATAAATTAATTTGACTAAAATAATATGTATAATTATTAAAAACATAAACTTAAAGCAGAATTTTCAGCAACACTATGCCTGATATTGACAATCTATTGCATATTTAGCTCTGTTCAGTACTTTTGTAAACTTTTGTATACACACTATTTTGCAACCAGATTGTAGTAAATTGTTTTGCTCTTTATACAATATTTTGATATTTACAGATTCTTTAGAGTATATATTGATGTATGAATTAAAAAAATTGCATTTAAATAAGTATTCTAGTGAAAAAGGGCACAAAAATCAACTAACTTGAGGCCTGGGCACTATCGTGAGAAGCCATTGTTTGGATACTCGCCTGTTGCACAAAATGCTCACTAGATGACACCTGCTTTTATATCCTGTTGAACTGCAGAATAAAGGGTATCTCATGGTGCACTGGTTCGGCCAATTGGATGCACCCACAATATTTAGCCACTAATTGAAATTGTGTAGTCAAATGTTTAGTGACCGAAAGGGTTAATACGAAAGATGAAATTTTACTTTTTATGTTATGTTTTGCTTTTTATGGTAAAGTTTCTTGGAAGTTTGTGAAGTTAGTTAACTTACACTAGCATTTATGTGAAGAATTGTTTGAGTCACTGTAATCTTGATGAGTGGAATACGAACGAAAGAGAGTGAACAAAAAAATCAATACTTACCGGAAAGCAGCGAAGGAAAATCAATTCACCATGGAAACCATGGCTGTCGAGAGACGCAAGAAATAAAGCAAGGTTATGGCAGTCAGCCAACGAGAACGAGGCGCAGGGAAAACAAAGCGCTTGAGGGAGGAAACGTGGTACTAGTGAGAAAATCAAAATTGGACGTACTCGAGTCAGAGAGTTTGGATGCGGAGCACGAATAATCGAAAGATAAATGTTTTTGACGTCACGAGCTAGCCGGAAGCTGAATGGGTTCCTAGCAACCACCTACGCAAACACGAACACAAATGCTCCGCAGGGTTGAACTACTTACAGGCAGGTGAGAGGCTGGCCTACCAAGGCCAATCGCCCTCCGCTCCCGTGATAGCTGCCTCATTCTCAGCAAGATGGAAGCAGTTGATGCATGCACGGAGAACGGCCGTGACTGTTTCCGCATTGATAACAGGAAAGGAAGGAGCCAGCTCAGTCACGATGAAGCCAGAGTAGAGGACACACCTCTCCTCAAACGCAGATGTGGGCTTCCCCACCACAATGAGCCCTGTAGATGGGACACAGTGGTGATACAGAAGGGCTACATGGGCCAGGTAGACGACACGAACAGCATTCTCCCGTTCAGGAGCAATATCCCCTATATCTGGGTCAATTTCTGGAAGGTCACCTTGCCCTCCCTTATCACCTTCCATAGCTTCTTCTGACGCATGAACATTTTCAGGGTTGGGCAAACAACACATTTCCCTTGCGACGGAGTTTTTATCACGATGGAATTTGCATATATGGTCGCCATTTTGAGATGTACTGTTTTATGAAAGTGTTAAGTCACGTGGGCTAATGTTTATGGTTGGAACTGACCAATTATCCTAATGGAACAGCCACAACTGAATGGTAAGATATCAAAACAATCAGAAAATTTTGTGCGAGACATTTTTCAATGGCAGTTTTTCATCAATATTAATGAATAGACAGAAATAGTTCACTATATGTTTAAAAGAAATGATAAATGCATGCTTGAGTACACAACCAATAAAAAGCCTGCAAACAGTGCTGGTTTTTCAGCTAATCATTGTGTAGTAACTAATGCCATCAAATCAGAGTTTAGGATTTTGAATATTCCCTCCCTGGGGGTGGTGACATAGGGAGCTGCTGGGAGTGTCCACTTAATTTACTTAATTTGTGTGTGTTGCTAATGGATCTGAAAATTGGCCATATTAGGTGTAATTACAAGTAATGGCTTGGGGGGAGTAAAATTTATGCAACTATTAAAGTGTGTGCGCAACTTCACTCATAAGTGATAAATTATGGTGGAGTCCGATGAAATATTTCATTATTTTTGTCTATGCATTAATCCTCCTTGTTTATATGTTAAACATATAATTGGCTGGATCCAACTCGGAACCAGATTTAGAAATTGGACAGATGCATGCATCTCTCCATTCCTGTGGAACTGTTCCATAATCTAATGAATGTATAAACAGGTCAGTTAGGAATGGAGATATTTCGTAGGATAATTAGAACTCTAGGTGAGAGTTTATCCGGTCCTGATGATTTATTTTCATCAAGGGTACACTAACATGGTGTAGCCTATTCAATGTCAGTCTCTTCTCTATGCTGAATATTTTCTATAGAAGAACTAGATATTTTCCTAGTGTTCCCACCAAACCGTTGTACAACAGTTAGAAATGGGTTACACAGGGACATTCCCAGAGCTTCTATCATTGTGCATTTCTATCTCAGACCTCCTGTAATGTAAAAATGTATTGCCTTTTATATGGTTTTAATCCAATAAAAAGCCTGCAAACGGTGGTGGTTTTTCAGCTAATCATTATGCAGTGGCTAAATGCCAACAATTCGGAAAGTGTCCGATTAGGAGTGTCCGCTGTATTTACCTGATTTGGTTGCGTTGCAAATGGATCTGAAAATTGGCCATATAGGGTGTAATTAAAAGTAATAGCTTAAGGAAATATAATTTATGCAACAATTAATGTGTGCGCATCTGCACTTATAAGTGATAAATTAAAGTGGAGTCCGATGAAATATTTTTACTATGATTTTTTATGTCTATGCATTAATCCCCCTTGTTTATGTTATTCCCATGTGTACACCATTTATTAAATATAACAATCCTACCCTCTCAAATGATATAATGCCAGAATGGCCAGATATTCCTAAAGCTGTAAATAAAACCTTTTCCATTACTATATACGTACGGACATTTACTTTAATAACTATGAACTAAGAGACACTTTTTCAATAACAATATTTCATCAATATCAATGAATGTACAGAAATACTGTAGTTTAATATACGTTCAAAAGATACGATAAATGCATGCTTGAGCACACAACTATATGAGGTAATGCAAGTGTAAGTACGAAAAAAATGGTGATCTTTGGACATAGTTAAAAATACGATATTTATGGATAAATATAGAACTTAAATGACATGGCTGTCATGTACTTATCATAATCAGTACAAAATTGCACAGGCACAGTATATTGTCCTGCCACAGAGATGCCGTACTGGCGGAGCCGTTGCATCAGTTTACGCAGGTGGCAGAAGTGCTCCTTCTCGTTTTTTGAAGCGATGATAAGGTCGTCCAGGTAAACGAAAACGTAACACTGATAAGTTTTCATGATGATGGTGCATAACGATGAGCCTAGTCCATTGCAGTTTCCTGCATAACCAAATCAAGGTTTTTTCATGCTTTCTTGCACCTCTGTGCATTCTTATATTTGGTTAAGCAGTTTCCTGTACCAGGTTTATTTGGTGGCTTCTGGGGAACCTTTGGCCAAATGTGTGATGCCTGTGGTCGCCTTACAATGGCAGCTGCTTTATGGGCTGCTTCTTCTGGATCCGGCTTGGTGAGTTCTATGCATTCTTTGTCCAACTTTGGAATGGCCATGAGGATATAGACAGCAACATAAGCCTTCCGTTGTTTCTATACAGGAATGTCTAGATTTACATCGGTGAATGTCAGCTTGGTCGATGAGGTCTTGGTGTCCAGGATCTTTTATGAATCCTAGATTTGGCTGACTGCATACGGACCTTCTCGGAGTGGTTTTCAGATGTGCCGGCCATTTCAAAACTTAGGTTTTGTTTAAAATTTGAGAAACAATTGACAAACTTAACTCGAACAGGCTGTGAGAACGGCCAGGGTCATTAGAGGATTACAGCATTCCTAAGAGGGATTAACGTGATGTAAGCTAAATGCACGACATTCCTAAGATGGTTGGTTGCCAGCATATGTAAATCCATTTAAAATCTTAAAGCAATAGCGAAGATCGGATTTTATTCTTTGCATCTCTAGTGACTCAGCATTCAGCCTGACCAGTCGCTGTTGGTATGTTAGCCCTTGCATTCTCTGCAGCCTCTTAGTAAACCGTTTTTGCACAGCTTCAAGTTTAACAGTGTCAGATCTACCGTAAAGTTCCGAGCAGAATACCATGGTCTACAAATTGAGCATGGTCTTCTATTCGAATAGAAGACCATGGTTTGATGAACGGGTCTTGTTTTTAGTAGTAAAGTTATACCGTAGGTATTCAGAGATATCACAACCCAAAACTATTCGTTTTATTCATTTATTTGTACGGTACACTTATTACAATACCGTAAATATTACTGTCTACAGTATTAAAGTTCAGTACTTGCTTTAGATTCAGAATCGGATTCAAAATTTTCTTCGTCCTCATTGGCAGATTCTTCTTCATTTTCGGTAGCATCTGCCGGGATAATACCATCTTGCACTAGGTTATCTTTCTTCTTTCTTTATTGATTCACCATTGCACGTGTTATTCCGTGTCTGTTGGTCGTTTCAGAAACGTTTTTGGTGTTTTCGAACGTTATTAAAATGTTTTTCTTGAATTTCATGCAATAGTTTGTTTGTTGTCTGGGATCCATTATGAAAAGTACCGTACAAGTATTCACAAAATATGACAGCAGAATGAAGACGATACCGTCCGTAACTACACAGTGTAAAATGAAAATGTCCCAATTGGAAATTTCCCGTGGTGACTGGCCTCTGACATCATACCATTGAAGGTCGACAAGCACAACGATAAACTAAGACGGCCGTGCCGTTATCATAGTTATGGTACCATCAATCGATAAAAAGTATGGGTGTTGGTGTTAGTAGAGTGCGCGGCTGAATGGCACTCGTTTCGGTGTTGGGTTTACGAACTTTGCTCTCGGTAATCTCTCTCTCATTTGATGATGGCCCTTAAAAGGGCCGGGGAAGGGAAAGGCAGGAGACAGCAAGGTGTAGGCCGACCTGGCCTACACGTTTCCGGGCGCCGTCTGGACGCCCTGGTATGCTGTCATCTCCGGTGGGCGACGGAACGGCCTGTTCCGTCACCTGTTCCACCAAAGAGAAACATGAGGACGTCGTGTGTGATGGGGTCCTCGTAGTTTAACACCTTTAAGAAACACGATGACGTTGTGTATGATGGGGTCCTCGTAGTTTAACAACTTTTTCCTGGAGTGACAGTTACGGCGCTGGTGGCCGTGCCGGAAAATGGCATCATTCTAGATGCTGTGGTAGCAGAGCATGGTTCGTGGCACCTTACAACTTAGTAGGAAGGGCAGCCTTCACGACAGTTAAGTCAACTAACACTATGGGTGTGCTAATTAACCTAATAAATACGAAATAAATAATAACTAAAATACCTTGTTGGAAAAAACAAGGCGGAAAAGCTGCCAATAACGTGCCTTAAAAGGATCACAAGGAACTGTCCATGAGCCAGAAGTTAGCATGGCCGAAGAAAGTGCTCAGGTTGATCAGGTATGAGGCGGGATAGCCGCCTTGACACTCACCAAATCAACAAATGTTGTTTAGAGTTGATGTAGCGGGATGGCCGCCACAAATCGAGAGTGGTCTTCTAATCGAAACATTTTATTTTTTAATTTTTTTTAAAGCAAGTGATTTTTGTTTAGAAGACCATGGTATTCTGCTCAGAACTTTACGGTAAGGTGTGGACTTCACACCTCGCTGGACAACTCCAGTAGAGGCCTAGCATATGTGGCAAAGGCCTGCTTATGGCCCTTTAATGCAATCTGAGAGCAGTGGATGCTAAATTTTAGGTCACTGCTAAAAGTTACGCTAAGGTCCAATTGAGATTCCACTTTAATTGTTGAATTTCCAATGGTGTAGGAATGGGAATAGTTATCCTGGCCTAGATGCAATGTGCTGCCCTTTTCGGCTGCCAAAACCAACTGCCACATGAAGGTCTATTTTTCTACTTGTTTAAGGGAGTTTTGTAGAGTTTCCAGTTGTTGTGCAGTGTCAGTTTTCTGAAGTAACTTAGTGTCGTCAGCATACATGTATATATTTGTGCAAGGTTCCATATGGGTGAGAAGCTCATCTATATAGAATATAAATAGAAAGGGACCAATGACACTACCTTGGGGAACTTCACTAAGTTCATTTGGAGGGTCAGATAGAATTCCACCTACACGTACCACCTGGGTTCTGCCATATAGGAAGGAGGCAATCCAGGCTAATATTGGGTCATGCAGCACTATTTGTTTAAGCATAAACAACAGTTTTACATGGGAGACCTTGTCAAAGGCCTTGGCAAATTCAAGATATACTGTATTACATCTACAGAGGAACCATTTTCAACTGAGGCTGTGCAGAAATCTAGTGCTTTCAAGAGCTGAGTAGAGATTGTGCAGTTCTTAAGGAATCCATACTGATTTGGCGAGATATCCATATAGTAATGGAGGTTGTCCACGATGATCCCTTCCAGGATCTTACAGGGAATGCACGTTAATGAGATGGGTCTTTAGTTTTCTGGGACAGTGGGATCACCTTTTTTAAAAATTGGGAACACTATGGAGCTTTTCCATATACCTGGCAGTGTCACCCTTTTGCAGAGATTTTTTGGAAATAAGGCATAGTGGTTTGGGAAGAAGTTGTGCAAATAGAACATACAGTATAGCTGGTATGCCATCTGGGTCAGCCGCACCACCTGCCTTAAACTTACAGAGACATTTGAATATGTCATGCTTTCTTAGTGGGATTCCACCAAGTGCCGATAAAAACTTCAGGGGCGGCTCATATTCAGGGATTTGACCATCATCAATAGTAAAAGACTTTTGAAAAGCAGAGTTGAATAGGTTAGCTTTGGCTATATCATTCATACATAGACAGCCATTTGCCTGTTTCAGTGGAGGTATAGCATTATAAGTTTTAAGTTTACTACGAATGAACCTTTAAAAGGCTGTTGGGGATTTCTGAGATTTAATCTGCTGCTCATGAAGTTTAACTTCATTCATAAGTCTTTTTGTAGAGCAGAGCTGTGGATTTATAAGTTAAGTAACTCTCCCTTGTTTTAGACTGGGAACAAGATTGACCAGCAGACCTTGGTGTTATTGAAGTTATATCATTAATGTGTGTCTGGAAAATTAACCACAGAACCTGGATAAACAGGAATGCTTGGTTTGGTAATTCCCTCACAAAGTAGCATAAAAGAGAAAGGCACATGCAGGCCTTTACTACCCATGAATTGCGCGAAGTTTGCATCCAGTGAAGTGAGTGTTTGTAGGTTAGTCCAATTGATGGTAGGTTTATTGAATTCCCCCACCACAATTGCTGGATGCTTGATATCTAGGGCTACAGACAAAGCATCATGGAGATCAGTGCATGCATCCCTACTACTTAAGTCACTTGGGGGATGGTTTACCACGACAAGATGCAGCAGTCCAAAGGTGATGCATAGATCCACCGCTGCCATTTGGGTAAATTCACTTTGGCAATTAATTGTGATCAGCAGGAAATTGACAATATTCTTGACAAATATGCAGGCCCCTCCTCCCTGACCTTGCCGATCAGAGCGCTGAACAGTATAGTCTTGGAGAGCCACATGTGAGTCAGGGATTTCGGGTGTTAACCATGTCTCCGATAAGCATAGGCACTGTGGTGAAGACTTTAAAATGTAGCCTGCAATGAGGTCCATCTTGTTTACAATACTGCGAGCATTTATGTAAACAACATTGAGACCAATAGTACTATTGGTGTTAGCTACACGGGCGCTGGTGAGTATTGCCAGGTACATCAATTATGCTATAAGCCGGGGCCTCCTGGAGCGGGTTCCTGCTAAAGTATGGCCTGACAAGGATCTCTGCTGGCCAAAAGGATTCATGCAGAACAGCATCCTTATCTGACATATGAATGCGAAGAAACACTGATGTTGTTCTTCCAGGATTCGGATAGTGCAGCTTAAAGCATTCAACAACAGGTATGTTCTGGGAAATAACAATCTTTGACAGCTTCCACAGCCTGGCTTTCTTCAGATAGGTTACTCACACAGATTCATGTGGTCAAAGGTCGGCCCTGTAGACCTGCTGTGGCAGAGCGGTTGTCTCTGATACTCAATAGGAGGCAAACGCTTTGCTTCCAGTATACGGCAGTGCATCCTGACTGCGCTGTTGTGTTGATTCAGTGAGCATAGCTTGCCTTTCTTTGAGGGGTAAGGCTTGGCCGCCTAATTGGGATGCTTGCCTGGCATGACAACTTCAGTGGGAAGCTCACCTGGTTTGGCACCTTTAAAGGGGAGCTTGACTGGCTTGTCGGCTTCAGAGCGCCGTTCGGTTGACATGGCTTCTTCATTGGACAGGTTGGGAGTGATGACACTATCCTTCTCCTGAATGATCGTTGTTAAGGTATCGGCCACTTGAGCATAGCTGGATTTCAGTGGTGGAGGTGTCGGTTCGGAGACTGAAATGTTTACTTGGGATCCAGTTTCCAGCCTTGAAAAGCGAAGCCGGGCCTCCTTGGATAGTTGCTCAAGCTTGTCGGCCAGGATGGTGATACGATCGCACCTGAGGCTCGAACCAGCCACAATCTCAACCAGTAGCAGCATTACCCTTGCTAAACTGAGACACGTTGAAATTCTTGTCATTGGCAAGGTGGCAGCTAAATTCAGACCTATCCTCCTGGTTGCATGATTTCCTGCTGCTTACATTGGTGAAGGTATTATCTAGTTTGGAAATATCTTCTAGCAGGTCACTGCGGTTTGCGATGGCCATTTAGCAACGTAGATTACATGTGTGCAAAACGTGTAGCAAATAGCTTGCTCACTAGGCTGTAAGGCCTATTGCTGTAAGGTTAATTGCACCTCAGTCTTTCTAGTTCTTTCCCATTGTTGTTTCCATAATCTTTTGTCGTGATATTTTCTTGTTTATTTCTTGCACTTCCAGTTGCATCGTCGATCAACTTATTTGGAGAGAAATGCACAACATTCCTAAGATGGATTAAAACATTCCAGGTTGGAATGTTTTGGGCTTTAGCCAAGGTTGGCAAGAACTTTATATAAACCAAGTGGAAAAGAGCTTAGATGCTCTCTATCTCTCCTTGTAAGCTGTAGCGTGAAGTTCTAAAGTGACTGTTGTCGTGTAAGTGTGTGTGTTCTCTCGCCCTGGCCGCTGCTCGGGCTCCTCCTTCGGGACTTTTGCCTGTGCCTCGTGTTTTAAGGCGGCCAGCTTAGCCACCTCCAGTCAACCCTTGGTTTGTGTCACTTGCCTGTTTTGCGTTGAGTTACTTTTACTCTTTTGAATGGGTTATGTTGTTAAAGTTGTTAAAACAGCAACAAATCGTGAGCTACATAAGCTCTAACCAGCAGATTTAAAGAAAAAAGGTATAAACAAATTTTCAATAGCGTCCACTGTACTTTACTGCACCTTAAATGGGGTAGTTTCGAGCTATGGGGCTTGAGCTCTCGCATACATGTTATTTCAAGAATTAAACGCTCCTAAAAGCAGAATATGGGATCCACAGTATCAGGAAAATACTGTGGCTTCTGCTGCAACTCGCTCCAGGATTAGGACTCTAGAGTGCTACAAGGATGACTTAAAAGTAACTAAAACTAAGGGGGCAAGGGCTCCTGTTGCTGACCATTTCTCCTTGCAAACGCCATTTAGTTTTCTGCCAAAGTTTCTGATAATCAGAATAATGCACGCCTCCACAGATTAACACTTTGTGGTGCCGTGCACCACAAAAAAACGTTTATTACAATTAACTGCTTGGTACGCCACGTTTCTCAAGAAGACAAAGCAACACGTGAGACTAAGACACACTAAACCTCACTCAGAAAATCAACATAAACGTCAAAAAACACTTTTTCAACTTACGCAAAAAGTAGATTTCCAATTGCAATAATATTTACCACAAACGATTTGGTTCCAGGCTTCCCAGTGACTTGATTCTTCTCGTTTTTCAAATGCCCATTCTACCAACACTTGGTTGTCAGGCCTACACACACTGTGTATGGAAAAACGTCCACACTCTTTTAAATCTCGAGCGGGAAGAAAGAACAGGAATGGGAGAACAAAGTTCAACCCAAAAAGTAGGGTCTACACAAGACCCCCTGCAGAAAACGTCACGGGAAACCTGGTGGTCAAATGGGACTGCCTACAAGTCCATGGCGCTCCTCCCAGCATTCAAACTTCTCCCGCCTTTTTCTGGGATTGGAAACTGGATGTTAAGTGAAGTGCCGTAACACATAGGCTAACACTTAGCTTGGCGCTTGCACGTGACTACATGCAAACGTCACGCCCCATGTGAGGTGCTCAGGTAAACACTGAAAGCGACGCGTGCAGTTTTACAGCACCCTATAATCGATAGCGCGCACCTCACCTGGCTGCTGTCAACCCGAAATTACCTTGCATGCACATCAACAACAGATTACAGCCCTAGATTGCATAGTTTCAATAAACCTTTTGGTTTTGTATGATAACTATGTTTTGAACTTAGTACTTCTTTAGGTCAGGGTCGCTTTATTAAGGCTTAAGGCCACCCAAGACCTCACAAGGCACTGAACACACTTGTTTCGTTGAACACTTGTGGCTGGTGGAACACTCATGTTTCACTTCAGCTGGCAACATGGTTTGACTCTTAACTGTTCTATCTCAAGTATGATGAGTATAAAACACATAGCTGAGCACTGCCAACAGAGGACTGTCCCCTTCAAAGAATAAGCACAGAATGATCCAACTTCAACAATCTGTTGCAATATATTTGAAAAAGCATCTGCCCATGATATCTGTTTGGGTTTTTAGGAACCCTGCCCTGTCATTAAGGTTATCCTAAATGTAAATGAGAGTATTCCCCACATTGAGCAGAGGGTACATGAAAATGTAATATAATATATTCACCCCTTAATGACAAGCTACCATGGTAGAATAATTACTTTTTTAAGCAACTCAAAATGCATGAAAAGATGAAAATGACAATGACATTAGTTATACCAATAATAAATATCAACTACAATTTCTTCCTGAGATTACCAAACCAATCAGTAAATGCACTATAGAACGAAATGTTATCTCTGGAGGTATATCCTGTGATATAACTAACAAATGTATTGTTAATCCCCTTTATATGCAATACAGGATCTTCAAGACATCCGTCAAATAATTCACATGCTTCGTTAATGTCTTCGTTTTGTCATAGTTACAATTTGTATCACTTTTAATCTGAATTTGGAATTTGAGCTGTAGTAGTTAGCTTTATTACTTTTGTTGAAATTGGCTAAGTATCGATTTTAACTTGCTTGACTGGCCAGTCTTCTTTCTGGTGGATACTGGTAACCGACCTTGATGAGGACATCAGTGAGGGACATCCAGCATGTGTTGCCTGAAGACTGCAAGGACATTTTCACCAATCTAAAAGCCTTGGGGACATGTGAGTGGACATGCCAGCTTCTCAGAACCATTGCTTCCTCCCTGCCTTGCTATCGTCCAAGGCTTGTCATAAATTGAACACAAATGAAAATGTGTATCACATGTTTTGAGCTTGCATTTTGAATTGCACAACCTTGTCCTATTGCATGCAATTTCAGAACAAGTGATTTCGATTAGTCATAATAAGGGTTTTCTCTCGCAGAAGTATGTAATCATCTTAATTAGATAATACATGTTTGTACTTGCATTTAATAAGTATCACATTCACCCAAGCTTATTGTCAGAAAACGACAATTGTTTATCTTATAGATGAACAATTTGTGTCTGACCTTAGCATAGTGCAATTTATGAATCCCATTATTGTCTTTGCTCTCTTATTTCTGTGACAAATGCTCATTTAAATCTAGTATTTCATATCATAAACATGTAGAGGATAAAGTCAATTTCAGATGCAAATCTCAAAATGCAGATTCTTAGGAGGATTCCAAGCAGTTGAGGTTACTGTTGTAATTTTTGCAGGTCCATTACCATACTAATACTCAAGTGACGCGTTGTCCTGAAGATCCGCAGTTCTAGACTTTTCTTTGTCCAGTAAACATGTACTCCAAAATTGTGTGGCAATTTTAAGCATCTACAATCCCTTAAAATCTGGACGAAAAACTTGCATCCTTTACAATCACAGTTTACAAGAACAAGATATACGGTCAGAGTAGTGTGGACACTCACTCTGTGAATCTGAATCAAAGTGCATACATTTCATAAGGGAGGAGAGTTTAAATACTCTTCTATGATGGCCATATGGCTCTATTTAATTACCACTTCCTTTGCCATGTGACTATATCTAATCAGCCCTTTTTGTGCTTTGTGGCCATGTTGCTTTATATCTAATTGCTAAAAGCCAGGCATCTGCCGTTACCATTAGCTTTGGTAACATGTTCAGGGTATCTCGTCACTGATGTGTTGGTGCATCACTACAGGATGCAGGAACACATCTTGAATTATTAGAGTTGCATTCATTGTGCAACAATTCTAGATTCTTTTAACCCTTTGAACCCAGATTTATGCTTGTTGCTCAAAACAAAAACATCTTTGCGATTATTTTATTGCAATCAACCCACTTGTCGAAACACTAATTATGGCATCACCCCGGTCAAGTTTTGTTATAATGTAGGTTCTAACAGCAGGTACTATTGTTTCAATTAGATCCACACTAGTGAAGAATCTGTCCATTTCAATCATGACATCAGGCTCATAAATTGAGGAAGCTAATTTCTTAACTACTTTTTCACCAAGAGAGTTGTACCAGTTTATGCATTATCACTTTCACTTTTCCAACAGTATATATTAGCATCATAAACAAAGCCAGTCTCAGAATGAAAGCATTTTCAAATTTTTATTCCATGTTTTGTTGGTTTCAAAGGCTTGTATTGCTTCAAACTAGACCTTTCCTTGAATTTTGTCATGGATTCATCAATGGATTGAGCATATGATTCCCCTCTGGTTATTGGTAAAGTAGCCTTCATGCAATAGAAGATTGCAACACTAACTGCACATTAGCGGTGGTGCTTATGGGTGCTTAAATGTAAAAGAGGGGAATGAACTGTATGGCGGCAAAGGGGGGCTACAATGACATATGTAGTAAACAATACAGGGTGCCACAAAAATAACAAACAATAAATATATTTTGAATAGGAATAAAAGGTGCCTAGCATGTATTACATACATATGGAATTGTTTTTGACCGTACAGGATGCCATGTAACTGCTAGCACATGAAAAATGGCTGAACTTATGTACCAAAAAGTGTTTTACATAAATAAATGTAGGAAATTGAATAATGTACTTTTAAAAATGTGCATCCCAGAACGTAGACTGACAAACTACAGTTCTGATTATGTCTAGCATAGTCTCCTCGAAGGTGTCTAGGAATCAGCCAGAAATATTACAAAACAATCATAACATAAAGTCTCCAAGTTTGTGGGAGGTAGCACTTTTTAAGTGCTCACTTTCAGGGACAAACCAAACAATGTGAATAAGTTCAATCTAATTTAATAATCATATTTATAAACGCATTATCCATAAAACTAAAGGAAAAAGGAAAACAAAAAGAGAATCTAAAATCCAAACATGTCCAAATGTTTGAATATTCTAATCATCTTAAAGTTTGCTCACTATTCTGAGCACAATTTAGACTTTACTCAAAAAAATTTTCTCTCACTAAATTTGATCTTCCTCACTGGCTCGACGGAATCTCTTCAGTGTCCAACGCTGGAATCCTCTTTTGGCAGTTTCAGGTTGCCGTTTTTTACTCACTAGCCCTCCTTCAGCTGTGGATAACAAGGACACGGGGCTGTTTGTGTATGCTCTGTCTACTTTTCAGTTTTATATGTTAAAAGATAGAATTTTAAGTTTTTAGCTGTCAACTTGCATAATTTGTGATCTTGGTGCAAAAACGAGTCGGAGAATTGTTGAGTGCATGCAATTGAAGCTTGAAGCGAGTGAAGAGTATTTTCTGCGTTCTCTCCCTTCCTACTGATTTCGACTGGTGGAAGTCAGTAAGTCTAACCCATTTGGGGGAATTCCCCACCCCAGCGGGGTGGTGATTAGTCCTCCACGCCTGCATATTTGCTTTGGACCACAAACGCCTTCTTAGATCCCCTCAACGCCCCCAAATTTGCTTTGGACAACAAACGCCGTTCTAGATCTCCTCAACGCTCACTGGGGGCGGTACCGCCCACTTTGAGAACCACCGGTGTAGTCCAAATAGTGGTTGTAGTCCTGGAGATGGTCTCAACGCTAAAACTGTCCCCTTATATACTGAGAGCAGTTTATTTATTAACGCTTGTTTACCAGTTTGTTTATTATGAAAGGTGAAATGTTAACTTGGCTGAATAGGCTTAGTTCTCTATGTCCAATGGTTGCCCAACTTAAGAGGTAAGCAGTCATCTGTTATTGTCAAGATAATGCTTTTAGTTCCATAGGTGTTATGTCCCCTCTGCTTCCCTGGTGATGCTCTAATGTTTGTTTGATTTACTGGTGTTGACTAGCTCCCTTAACTCTGTGTCGCATTTCTGCATGCTTAACACTACTGCAGTGTCAAGTTTTTTTCCCCGCAATTTGCCCGATTGTTTCGGCGGGCGCTTAGTTGTGTTGTTGTTACAGCTCTTATCTTTTTTAGTTTTTTTTCAAAAAATTGCAAAAGTCAAAAAAAATTTTAATGAAAATTTATTTCATTTAAGAAATTTCATTTAAGACTTGCACAGGTGTGTATATCTTGAAAGGCGGGATCTGGCACAATGGAACTTTGCAATCTGGGCACCAAAACCAGGTTTCTATTCGCATTTTTTTGCCGTAAACAGATTTAGTAGAACAAACAGCACACCAATGAAAAGCCTTCACATTCCTAGGGATGCGATCAGATGTTGATGCAATTAATTCAATGAAGTGCCAAAGTGGATCATGGTCGAGGTAGCTTCGTCATCCAGTTTTGAGGGTCATTGTGTTAAAATCGTGACATTTTATGATTGCGACAGCAAGATACTTATTTCCTGGAGGGTAAGCTTTAACTACCCCTGGAAAGTTTTGATTCCCATTCATTACAGATTTGACTGAACCTATTGTTAGACACAAACCTTATTAATTCATAAGGCGTGTCCTCAAACCACATTGCTTGACCAAAAAGCCAGACTACTAAGTTGTAAGCCTCAATAAAGTCCGAACCAAAAATACTATCAATAATATTCATTTAACTATTGTTAATCATGAAGCATGTATGCTTAAATGTCCTCCCATTCATTTTTAAATTCAAAGGGCAAGAGCCTGTTATATCCAAATGATTCCTCCTACACCCATAAATCTTGGCCCAAAAAATCTTGACACAATAATAACCAGGGTTCCAGTATCTATTAAAAAAAGTATAGGGCCTTCCATGAATTTTAATTTGTACATGAGCATCATTTTGACATGATCTCTTAAGTATCTCTACAACACCTACATTTTTATTTGTTATTGAGGTACTTGCTCTCTGGGATGAGGTCCTGGACTTCCCCATCTCGTTGTGTTTTTGGATACATTTTTCTCCTACAGTCTCTTGACATATGCCCATAGTTCATAGCACTTGTACAGAACAGTCTCGAAGAAAGTGTCCTAGTTTTCCATAATGGACAAAAAAACCATTGATGGTTGACTTTAAGATCCATCTTGTGCAGGTTTTAAGGCATTAAAATTCATTCTTGGGGGTTGATTCTGATTAGGTTGAGAATTTTGAACTAGCTTATCTTCTAGCTGTGATAAGCATTGCAAGATGGCAGTCAATTCTCCTAATTTAGGGTCTTTTAGAGCCCTTATCTTCAACACATTTATTTCCGAGATCGTTTCATTTTCGTTTTCTAGCACTGTGACCTCAATGCCTCATTGGCTTCACAGAAGGTTTTTGGATATCTGGAGCGAGTTCTTTGACGTATTAGATCATTCAGACCAGCCAGGAATTGCTCCTTGATCTTGGTTTCGTATAAGAGCTTAGCTACACTGGTTTGTGATGGGTTGGCAAACATATCTGAGAATAAATCATCAGCTATGGTTTGTAACCAAGCAGCAAAATCTCTTGGATCTTTCATTGCATTTTGGGTGCCAGAGTTCAGTGTTCTCAGCTAAACAACTGGGTGAATATAATTGAATCTCTTTATGGGAGCATCTTTAAACAACTTATAATCCACAATGGAAGATATAGGCTCATTTAGGACATATTGTCCAGTTGGACCAGTCATCCTACACCTTGCCACATAGTTTGATACCATCATCCCAGTTCTCAAGTATGGCAACATTCTCAAGCAGTAAAAAGAAATTGTTTATGGTTAAACTTTTGTCTGCACTATATAGTGGAATATTGGGTATCAAGCCTGCATAAGTTGGATTTGGCATATTTGTATTTAAACTAGATGCATACAGTGTAGTCATACTTGGTTCACCCCCAGGAATTGTTTCTTGTGCATTAGCTCTAACAGTAGCTGTTCCTTAAATGGATCCTACAGCAGCTGTTGCTTGAGTACTGTTAGAACTCGAAGAGTGTTGTACCATTAGTAGGCATGCTTGGGTCTTTATTTGTCCACCACTCACTAGTGAAATCAATATTTACTTTTGGGTCAGCAGGAATTATCTTTTTGTGACTCATCAGTTTATGGTATTAAATGCCAAAGCAACCATGCATTCAGCCTCTGACAGAAACTCGCATAGCAATTCCAGAGTTAGGGAAACAAGGCACCTGTTATATATATCAATGATTGCCTTTATTTTCCTTAAAAGGTGGACCCCTACAAAAAATGAGTCAGCACTATGTTCTCCTACTAACCTTTGAAAGTTAAATGAAATTGTAGCATCTTGCAATTGTATGTCAAGTTTTGCCACAGCAAGCACAAATGTACCTAGCTCAGATCCCCTTGAACCTGCAGATCCTACAATCAGGGATATATCTATGTCATCATCTAGAGCAGTCTCAAGAGGTTTATAGGCATCTTTATTAATATAAGAGTACTCTGATCCCATATTAACTAGCGCTATAAATGATACTCTATTTGAAATTTTTAAAATTATGCAGGGAAGATTGCTCTCTTAAACAATGGCTGTTGCCATTCCTGGATCAGCAATGTACTTAAACAGAAAGACTGAAAATTCCACTTAAAATGGATATCAGTTATGCCTTCCTCACAATTGCTTTAGATACTTGCACATTGCTCTGGTGTAAGTGGGTGACACATTGTTTCCAAAAGGTGAGCTCATAGTCCAATTTCTATAGTCAATTATGACTTGAAAAGCAACCATCCAATTAAAGCCTAAACTAATGTGGTATTGATTATTTTCCTTTTTATCAATGATGATAAAGCCAACTTCTACGCAAATGGTCTCCGATAGGAAATTTACTTTTCAATGACTTTACTACAATATCGACTTCATCAGGATCAAATGGTGCAATATAAGCTAATGGTTTATTGTTGATGACCTCAATCTCTGGATCTTGCACTAATTTTTCATAAAGATTAGTAGAAACAAATGCTACCATTTACAAAAGGACTGACCGGAAGTGTGCTTGAGAGTTTTAGCCAAATGCGGAGCATTTCCAATATTATATCCTAGCTATGAGCCAATCTCAACCCCAATGCTGCTTATGCTCCAGTAGCCAGTGCAGCATAAACCTCAGCTAGACACCCTATGCTGCTTAGAGAACCAGTATCCAGCACATCATTTTTAAGCTAAAATGTACATTAATGACAACCAAGTGGTTACATGTCATTCAAGCAGTGAAGTGGATTCGTGAAAACATTTGAATTTTTTTCAGAAGTAATCCCACTTCTGACACCAGTGTCAGACCTCACCTTACTTTAAGTCAAGCTGGCAGAGACTATTAAATGAAGGCACTCTTGGTGTATTGGGAGAAGAAACTACTTCTCCCTGGGTCCTGCCTTCATGTTTGCCTTTTTTTTAAATTACTAGGAGAACCTCTGAATGCAGTACAATTTAATTTCCAACACACAAAACATGACAAGAAAACACTGCAAGTATTCTGCTGAATTTACCTCTTAGTTTGTATCCTAGTGTTAAATCTTAAAGGAAAATTATCTATTTGGGTTTAGACACTAACTCTAAATTTAAACTGAATAAAATGGTTCATATTTGACTTAGGCCAATGA